>CAUYSK010080057.1:0-44591 GCA_963575035.1 Avahi laniger | reverse complement strand
TTAAAATACCAAAGAATAAAATAAGTTTCAATGAAAAAACCCTCCCAGATTGACCAGCACAATTAGGAAATTAGTAAAATATAAGGGCTAAACTGATGGCTGCTAAACTCATGATTTGGTTCTATAATAATTATTCACTGGATCAACTATAATATCAAGCTACCATGTCTAAATTTTTTCAAAATGTTCTGATTTCATAAATTTTATTTTCAATGAGTATAATTTATTAAGTGCATTGCTAATATACATTAATCTTACCCATTTGTTTGTAGGTAAATTTGAAAAAAAATAGCATTTCTTCAGTTTAATTCTTTGTATTCAGTTTGGGAAATATGACTACTGTCATTACTCTTCAAAGACGTGTTTCTGACTTACCACCCAATAGGTATTAACAAGGCACTTCATTATGGAAGGCTTGTCATCACAAGGGTATTTCTCAATCCAAAACTGATAAGCGTGGCTAATCCAATTAGCAGCTAATACCTTTAAGACACAAAAGCCATAATCCTTTTCAGCAGCTTTTGGACTCTCAATTTCTAGAGTATAATAACTGCTAGAGATAAATGTCTCTTTCAGACTTTTCCTCTTAAAAAGGGCTCAAGTCAAAATTAATTTTTAATTTTTTTTTTTTTTGGCTGTAACTCCTATACATTTAACTATGTAAAGTCAAAGTTCACTTTTCTATGTTTCAGTCAATTCAGAAGACAACTGCAAGTGGACCACAGAAGCTTTGTGTGCCTTTAATCTAGAAAAATAGACAGCCACAGCAGAGAGCTCCTTATCAGAGACCACTCTACCCAGGACTCTCCTGCAAATTAGGAAATCGCTTAGAAAAAGAGACATAAAAAGAGCCTTTGCTCATGTCACTTTCTTATCCCCACATAAAATCAGATGTTCTTGTCTAATAAAAATGCTGTTAGGTAGAGTAACTACTCTTGCCCTAACCCAAGAGAGAGATTTGGCATAGAAGGAAGCAGAACGTGTGCGCCATCCAGAATAGCACTGGTAAAATCCCCAAATTAGGGAAGAAATGTCTCAAGAGAAAGTGGGGGACTGTTCTTCATTTTGAAAAATGACCCACTTGGTGCCATGATCTTCACTGGAGTGGTTTACTTTTCTCCCAGAAAGTAAGAGAGCTCTGAAGCTCTGACAGGGGCACTGATAATCTCTCTCTAGGGTCAGAGTGGGCTATTTCCTAACCACAGAAATCCTTTTTTCAGAATTAAACATATTTAAATCTATTTTTAAATATTAGCTTAATGTTACTATGTCTTAATGACCCAGCTTGGATTGTTCCTAAAATACACTATCATACACAAAAATTTTACCTAGTAATTTTGAAACGGAAATTGATCATAGCCAATCCCTCATTGTGAAATTTGGTCATTTTTCTAATACTTTCTATCTTGTAGAAAGAGAGCTGTCCCTTTAATATCATTTGAATGCTGGAAATAAATGTCTATGGATGAATTGATTTTTAGAACTAACAAGAATGCTAATAAAATGTATGTATTGTGTTGCAACAGATTCGTATTTTATTGGGCAATATATCAATAAACTTGTTCCTTTCTTAGTGTGTTGGCTGAAATAAAAGGAGTAAAAAGAAAACAAAAGCAGTGTATAAAAATGTAATGAATGCAAAGACCTTCAAAGTGTCACTGAGACTGAAAGAACAAAGCTTATCCTACTGATGGAATATGCAGGAGTAAAGCTATTAGCACTTAACAATTCTCTGGCCTGGTGATCACTTGTGCCTGCACAGCTCTTTCTCATTGCCCTGATCACTCTTTGCTATTTTTGTTTATCACTAAATCATATTCAGTTTCTTTTATTTGCAGTCCATCATAGGAAAGGGCCTTCTGTTTAATCCCTCATGGTGCCCAGTGAAGAGAACTTTAGTATTCTACATTGACTTTTTGTTTTTATTTTATTATATAATAATTTGTTATATGGATCTAACTTTATAGACAGTCAACGTTGGAGTTTAAGAGCTTTTCCCAAAATTTTTATCAATGCAGCATTTTCCATTTTACCCCATTGCTTAAAAAAAAAAATTACTACTCTAAATTGATGACCTTAAGAATAACATACCTCAAAAGGAAAAAAGAAGTAATTAAAATGTAGAGACTTCCTTTGAGATTTTTTTCCAGAGAGTTAGTAGGGGAAGTCAGCATTTAGAATACAATCATTTCAAATGTCTACTTCTGAAAAATGGCAAAAAAATAAAGGTTCCTGCTATAAACTGACACCAATTATAGATTTCCAGGCAAAAAAAAAAAAAAAGGAAACAGAATTCCTCTGCATCTCTGAACACATACACTCAGAATGACAAACATGCGTGCGCACACACATACACACACGCACACACACACACACTTAATTCTAAATGAAAACCATGCTTGGAGGTGAAATGAAATGTTGGGGAGGAGGTTTCTGGTGTCTAGATGGACATTAGGAAGCATATAGTGGCCCCATTTATAGAGGAGATAAATATTGAGAGAATCCTATTTTTAATGCTATTTCAAAAGAAAAGTTAAAAAGAAATATCATCCCATTCTCCCTTTCTTTAGTGATAATAATGAAAAAGAACAAAAAAAAGGAATTCAATCTGTATGTGAGACGATATTTCAGACATGTTAGTAGCTCACATGAATGGAATGTCCCACAGCAGGAAAGTGCCTATCAGTGAATGGGACACTGAGCCCTTCCTGTCACCTGTGTCTTTGAGGCTGACTACAGACACAAGAGGGATGCATAAATCACCCCTTGAGGCAGTGAGGAAGGGAAATAGCTTCAAGCGGAGAAGCTTGGGGAGCCCTCACTGAGACACAGAAATCCCATGGTTACATTATGGTCTCATTAGTCATGGACAAACCTCAGAGGCTTGGCCTTTCAGATTCTCTGAGCGATCAAAAGTCTAAAAGCTCCTTCCCACCTCACATAAACCGCTCAGACTATCTTGAGAAGGGAGGAGCAAGTGAAGGACTGTCATTTATCCTGGTATTTCCAGCTTAAGCAGAAAGTGATACAAAGGGACTAATACCATAGGAATTCAATGATTGTGAGTAAAGTTTGGGGTTCTAGTAAGCTTTCTTCTGTAACCTGCTTCAGAATTTCTGGGAAGACTCTAAGGAATATGAAAGCTTTTAGTGTATAAAAAATTAAAGTTTCTAAAAAAAGACCGTGTGGCCAGGCACGGTGGCTCACGCCTGTAATCCTAACACTCTGGGAGGCCGAGGAAAGAGGATCACTTGAGCTCAGGAATTCCAGACCAGCCTGAGGAAGATCGAGACCCCATCTCTACTAAAAATAAAGAAAATTAGCCAGGTGTAGTTAGCCTGTAATTAGCCTGTAGTCCTAGCTACTGGGGAGGCTAAGGCAGGAGGATCGCTTGGGTCCAGGAGTTTGAGGTTGCTGTGAGCTAGGCTGACGGCACGGCACTCTAGCCCAGGCAACAGAGCGAGACTCAACCTCAAAATAAATACATAAAAAATAAATAAAAATAAAAAAGACCTTGTTGCTGATTCTGAAGACGTGTTTCTTTTTACAACTATCCCATTAATAATCAACGTGACTGTGAGCAACTTTCATCTATTACTCACTAGTAAAATGGAAAAAATGATATCACATCTACATATCATCAAATGATATAAAGAAAAAAGCCCTCTGAAAAGTATACATGTAAATAGAATCATTCATTAAAGGAAAAGTAATGATGCAAACATTAAAGAGATTCAAATGTAAGATCCCATCCCAACCCCTCAAGTCAAAGTAAACATGTAAAAAATTAATTAGAAGAGGAGATAACAGGAACACAACATAAGTGAAGAAATGAGGATGGAATCTTGACCCTTGGAATCTAAGAGGCACCTAACAGGCCATAAGCTTGGTTCATAAACTTGCCTTTAGGCCCACACACTAATAACGCATTTATGTGGGTTGAATTGTGTCCCTCCAAAATTCATAGGTTGAAGCCCTAACTGCCAGTATCTCAGAATGTGTGTTTGGAGACAGGGTCTTTAAAGAGATAATTAATTTAAAATAGGTTGTTGGGGTGTGCCATAATCCAACATGACTAAAGTCTTTACAAGAAGAGAAAATTCATGTGAAGCAACAGGCTGAAGGCCGCCATCTTGAAGCCAAGGAGAGAGGTCTCTGAAGAAACCAATCCTGCCAATGCCTTGATCTCAGCCTTCCAGCCTCCGGAATTGTGCGAATATAAATTTCTGTGGTTTAAGCCACCCAATCTATGGTACTTTGTATGGCAACTCTAGTAAACTAATACAGCATTTAAAATAATTTCTATCCATTCATTTAACAAATATTTATTGAGCATCTGTTATCCATCAGTCATTGGGTAAAAAAAATCAGCAAAAACAAATCTAGTTTCTGTTCTCATGAAGTTTATAACCTAATGTGGGAGACAAACACGATCTAATCATACATAGAAATGTAAAATTGCTATTGTGGTGTCAGTGTTATGAGAGTGTAAAACAAGATAATGTACCTAGGGAAGTCAGGGAAAGCCTCCAGGTGAAGTAACATTTAGTCCTTGACATGAACTGTAAGTTTCTTGAGCAGCAAGGGGAGAATGCTAAGCAGGCTCCTAGCTTCCTCCCTGATCTCATTTTAGTCTTTTTTCCCAAAAGTCTCCAGAATGACCCCTTGAAAGCATGTGGCAGAGACAATTCTGTCAGTTCAGTAAACTTGCATTTTCTTCTGGACACGCAGGAAAACTTTTGTGCAGCTTCTGTTGAATCTCATCGACACCATATGAGTAGTTCTTGTCATTAACTTGAGAACGGATAGACACAAAGTTGAGGGAAGAGCAGAACAGTGAACTCAAACCGCTCGTTACTCATCTTTGGTGATATAAAAAATACTTGCACCAGCAAGTCAATCCTCCTTGTCATGAAGTACACTGGTTTGGTTAGTTTTTTTTTAATTTTTCATTTTCAAACAGTTTTCAGGTTACAGAAAAATTAAGAGTATTCATGGAGTTCCCATGTACCCCATACTAATTTTCCCCCATTATAAATATATTGTACATTTGTTACGGTTAATTAATCAAAGAATGGGATGATGAATTCTAAGCTTTTTACGTATCACAGCTGAAAGAAGTCCTGACTTTTTGGGAACATGACTTTCTCGAGAAGGGCAACAGTATTTAGATTTGTATTCTGATAGAAGCTCCTTATATTGCCACAGTCATTGATATACACCACTTTCATAAAATGTTTTGAACATTATGTAGAAATAAATTAATATAATATAAACAACAATGTAAATAAATACAAAAAATCATGATCTAGTTTGCTGTATAAGCTAGTGTCTCTAAGAAGGACCTTGGGGATTAAGATACAAGTTTAACTTGGAGGAGGGCAGACTGGGGAAAAAGGGGAGACAATCGCATATAATACAACGGTCTGGGGCAGTGGACACTAATAAGGAGAGTCAGAAGCCTGATGTAGAAAGAAAAAGAAATGAAAGAGCATCGCATGTAACCTCACCTACTTCTAAAATATATCACAGTCCCTCTTTAACAGCTGACACTGTGAGGCTCTGTGCTAGCAGAACACACATCTCATGAACTGCAGGTTTTATTCACTCATTCATTCATGTTATCAAGGGCAGTTCTGGATAGAAATATTAACTTCTAGAATTTAAAACTGGATTAATCATTCCTGAATCATTTCTTTCAAATAACATTGCTACCAAATTCACAATTAAATAAGAAGCCGTGAAGCCAGGCTTATCTGTGTAAGTGAATGTCCTTGAATCCAATGAGAAACAGCAGCAGCGAGAGCAAGTTTCCTGCTCCAGCTTTTTCGCAGGTTGATTAATAATTCCGTATTGTAGGCCGGGTTAGCTCTTCATGAATCTCTTAGCCAGTTCTTCCGTATTTCCCTCCCCATTCAGCACTATTTCCCCTCTATCTGCTTCCTCTACTCCAGGTGACCTGGTTTTCCACAAATCCATGAGCTAGTTACTCCCATTCCCACTACAGCTATTTATTTATTCATGTTACTAACTTGACCCAGAATTCAGTCTCTCATCCATTCACATTCTTTCAACATAAATGATTTACTCCAAGTCCCATCTCCTAAGACCTCTAAGTGTGTCCCAGCCCATAATATTAATGATAGCAAACAACTATTGGACACATACCATGTGCTACATATTACATGTTTTAATGAATTTAATCCTAATAGTAGCTCTCATAGTTGACATTATTATCTCTATTTGACAGATAAGGGAAACTGAGGTAGAGGGAGGTTAAGAGTGCTGCCATAGAGCTAGTAGGTGTTGAAACTGGGGTTTGAGTCTGGATGGTCTGGTTGTAGGGCTTCTGTATTTAGTCTCTACCTGATAGTAGTTCTCCCCATGATGATTTCCTACTCCATCTACTGTCAGTAATGTATTTTAGTATTTAAATGTTCTTGACTTCAGGTATGAATTTCTTACCTCATAGAATATAATCAGTGCCAGATTAGGACAATGATTTATATTTTTCTGTATCTTACACTGTATATAATATAGAACAAGACACAGAGCAACTACTAAATAAATAAATTTTGACTAATTATTTGTAATCTGATTTATTGAACTTCTAATTCATTTAGGCAAGTAATCAAAGGGAGAAAAATAACATGTTTATGTAAATTGCAACATTATCATTTGCATGTACCTAAAATACATGTTTTTCCATATTTTTTTTAATTTGTTTATTTCAACATATTATGGGGGTACAAATGTTTAGGTTACATATATTGCCTTTGCCCCACCCGAGTCAGAGCTTCGAGAATGTTCATCCCCCACAAGGTGCGCACTGCACCCTTTAGGTGTGAATACACCCATCTCCTCCTCCCTGCCACCTGCCTGACACTCAATGAATGTTACTACTATGTTTAATGACCTTCGAAAAGAGAAAGATTTATAAAACACAGCAATAACACTCACAACACAAACACTTTACCTCAGCATCCATAACCATAGTTCAAAAAGAAAACACATAGAATGTTCTAATATTTCCCCCTCGACTCTGAAAAGGCTGTGGTTGAGTACGGAGAGCATTCCTCTCCCCCAGACTCAATTTTCTTCTCCCCTTCATCTATACTACATATGACTCCGGGGGTGAATCACACTAAGGTGTTTTTTAAGACATTAGACACCAGACCCACAGAGGCTCGGAACGGTACCAACCATAAGTTGAGACTTGTGCTCTGTGTGTGACTTTAGCTACCATTTTGAACCCTCGGGACCCTTAGACCTCAGTATTTACACTTAAAAATGGAGTTCACAAGTTAGTCTAGCTTGTGATCATGGATCAGCAATGAGGAATGCAAAAATATGTGCGTTTAAATATGTTGGAAGTAGTTTAAGACATTAAACAACGTCAAGAAATAACTGAAGGAGTGGAGACACATTTCTTCTTAAGTGTGAAGCCCTAAAAAGTCACAGGGATCCATTCTGCCTGGTATGTCCCTATGCTGTGATGTGGTCTCTGACAGGTGGGATCCCCATCTACAGCTACTGAAAACCTTATCACCTCCTGATCAAGGAAAGAGGATCTCATTTAATGTTTTTTGTTTGTTAGTTTTTCTTGGAGACCAAAATTAACTGTATACATATAATTGGGGGGATATGGCAAAAATTACTTTACTCAAACCCTGAGCTCTTATTTCTTTGCCTCAAACTTGTATGATATGTAACAATTACCATATATATGATTCACTAAATCTATGAAGGAAGCCCATGATATCAGCACATTCTAGCTCCCCAACAAAAGTCTTCTAATATCCAAATCCCAAGATCATTATTTTGCATAACAAATGAAGTCAATAGAGTTTTAATTAAGTACGTAAACTAGCGACTTGGAAGATGCTGACTTTCACTGAATTCTAATTCATTAGCTAATAAAAGTTATCTAAATATGTACATATTCAGCATTTTCAGGAGGAGGAGGAGGCGATTAATTTTCGATTTCATAGGAAATGTAAATATTGAAGCACACCTAAACTAACATCATTAGTTTTTACAAATGTCTCTTCTGAGATAATGTTGATCAGGCTCGGATGAAGAAATTTTTCGTGGTGTAGAAAGAGTAAGAGCTTCAAGAATAATTTTCATCCTACCTCTGTATTTCCCAAGCCATATTATACGAAACAGTGATTGACATGGCCATGAAAATAAAGCCTGGCTTTCATGCTGTAGGACAAAAAGAAATTGAACGCTCTAAAAGACTTTAAAATTTTATCTTTTGTTTGACAATTACTTGAAGCTGTCTTTGTAAGTGAATTTCAAGGCCAAGTGGACATGTATTAAGGTTATTCAGGCCAATAAAATCAATATGGTGAGAAATAATGAAATCAGTCAATAGTGTTGTGTGCTCTCTTTCGAACCTGAATTATTCGAATAATTGCCTCAATTCTCCACCTAGCAGATACTAGAACTTAGACTGTTGAGATAGCAAAGGGAGGGTGAAGGAGGCTATTGGAAGATGAAACGCTGCCAGGAAATGAAAATGGACAATGTGAAGTGATGTAATATTATTTTTGTATAGGTAATTAAAGTGTATATATATATAGAGAGAGTTAAGTTTCTGTGGAAAACTCTCTATAAAGAATACTTTTATCCTAACAGCTTTTTTTTCCCAGTATCATGCATGATGGTGATTCCTATGTGGTCAAAACTCAGGATTCTCAGAATGGTAGGCAAAGGCTTCCCTGTACTAACCACCGTAAAAAGCAAATAATGGAAGCCTAGGCATTCTACAGAAAAATGGTAAAGCCAAAATTTAAGAATTTGATTGAGTGTTAATTTATATTCTTCAGATGATTTATAAATCTTTATTTTCAGATGCAAACATTTTAAAATATGCCACTAGAGTTTATGTACAATGGAAATTGGCATAGAGAGAGGAAAAGAAGTGATTCACTATAGCCTTCCTTCCTTTTGCAGTCGAGGCCCCTAGATAAGAATTTTAGATCTCTTCATTATATGTCAACATTTCAAAAGTTTTCCACACAGAGGATTCCTCATACTCCTCTTCTTTTGGTTCCTTTGCTAGCTTTGCTGTGATGTGATGAGTTTGGCTGAAGAAAGTAGAGCAACTATCTACCTAGAGTTCCTTACGCACCTGCACCGTCCTCCTCGCCATGACAATAAAAGAGGCCCTGCTGCAGGCCACACGTTCTCCAGGCTGAGGATGCTGTGGCACCCCTCTCTTGGGGAGATGTCAGAATTTTTTACTGGGGATTCTCAATAACTTTTCCCCCTTCAACAAAAGAATATGTTCATCCACAACATACTTCTCACAGTAAATTCCAGGCACCCACACAATTGAGAAGGAAAGTGTTATAGAATGTTTCTCAGTGAACATGGGCTTTTACTCTTACTTTTTCCTAGGACAGACATGGTGAGTAAGGTAGGGAGACATTTAGAACATACTGATCTCAGTAAGTTTTGTGGGGTTTTCTTTCAACTTTTTATTGAAATATAGCATGCATGCAAGAAAAGAATAAACATCATATTCAATTTTCAAGAAAAATACACAAATCAAATTCAATTCATTTTCAAAAAAAGTGAACACAATTATGAAATTAATACCTAGATCATGAAACAGAACATTACCAGACTTCAGGCACCCCACTTTTTATATCCTTTCTGGTCGCTAGCTATCTTCTACTCCAACTAAGGGAAACATGTTTGCACACATGTAATGCACAACAAGGACAAATCATCTTTGAGATACAACAGAGTCGAAATGTTGGGAATATCCTGCTTTGTTCCTAGGACAAAGCAACTCAGTCTTTTACATACGTGTTCCCAGAGATTCTAGTGTCTGTCCTAAGTCTATCCATGGTAGGCACATTTTCAATTTGAGAGCTTTAGTGTTTCAATCCCACACTGAAACAATGGCATATAAGACGTGAATATACTTAATACACTTAATATAGGATTAACATATCTTTCAGATATCTATTTTAGTGTCTGAATCATTTCTTTTTCTAGCACAAGATTCTCAAATGTCTTGGAACTTGCCTGGTGAAGTGCATGAAGATTCACTGATGAATTAAATAGAATTCATTTACAATAGCCTAAGTGATAGATGGTTACAGCTTCTTAGATCTGATTTGAACAGTTTCTGAATTCTAAGACAAAACCGGTATTTCAGAGAAAGCTAAGGGAGCCTAAGGACTTGGTATATAAGGAGGCAGAAAGAGTGGGGAGCACAATTGGTCAAAAGCCAATTCAATATTCAAAGCTTCCTTTCTAATTCCTTCATGATGATGTGGGCTCTTTCTCCAGTGCTTCTCAGCTGAGCCCCTTTCTGCATGACAGCCTGAAGCACAACATAGTCAACACTTAAATATACATTAATTGGTTTAACCATTATTTCACATACCTCGATCATGTCTCCAGATTGTCTACTCCTTGCTTGAGATTATACCATGATAGCAAAACAGTAGGGTGACCACATTTTGTAAGTGGTTTCAGGAGACTTTAAAAAGCATTACTTTTATCCTAAATATATTCTCCTTCTTTCTTCCTTAAATGTCTGACATCCCATTTGAACCAAAGCTTTTCATCACACAGTTATAAATATACCTCAAAATAGGATTGACAAACTCACACTGAAGTCTTAATATGTAATAATTTGAAAGCCTATTTGGAGAGCAGTGGGAACAGGGGAGATGGGTGACAGATTACATGCAGGTTCTCTCCCAAAGAGGATCTGAGAAGAGGATGGGATGAGTCACAGACTGCCCCAAAGACACAGAAAAAGGAGTTTGAATGTCAACATGTGTAGTCTAGGGAAACTTTGCTTAAATACAATTTTCTGGGAAGCTGGTCTTGAGGGTAGCAATCATATACCTCACTTTTAATTATATACCCCACTGTATCTTCAACTTTAATTTTTATCTGATGAAATGAATGCAGCTAAATTTGTTTTATATTATTGAAATAACAATAATTATACCATGTAAATTTATAGATAACATCAACTATCCATTAAATTTGTTTTTATCAGCTAAGAAACATTTGCAAATTATGGCTGTTATATTAATATATTCTCATTAGTGTACAATATGCCAAATTGAGTTTGTTTAAAAAAATAGTCTTACAAGCCTTTCCTTCCTAACAGACCATTTAGATGCTGCTTTTAATTCTGAGAGATGCCTCTGCTCCCAAATAATGAATGTAAAAGGAAGTAGTAACACAGATTTATGATGTGATTTCATGGCATTACGGTGAATACTCATTACTGTGGAACCTTGTAGAAAGCCAAACCTGATATCTAACTCAAGCAGTCTGGACCCTACTCTCTGTAGGAAAACATATATTTCCTTGTAGCTTAAGGCCATCTTAGAAGAATAGATATACATGACATGAAAGTTGTAACATTTTGTGAGCATGTGTGGAGAATTTATCTTCTCCAGTCATTCTAGGCATCATTTTTCACAATTGAAAAGCTCTATCCTCGTTATGCGATACCCCATCTCTAGCTATAAAAATGAGAAATGTTATTTTTTACTTCAGAAATGTTTGATTAAAAAAAAGATACAAACAACTTGCTGTCAAGTTTTGGTTTTCAGATACAAATCGTGCATTTTACAACTTCACCCAAATAAATGTTATCTTTCCCAAGAGGTCATTGTTCAGAAATGCATAAAGAAGAGTTATTGATACCATAAAATTACTTGATACTTTTACAAAAGTAAAGGGAAAAAAAGACTTAAACATACCCAAATAGTCTTCTTATTGTCTCTGTTTTCAACCTCAAAGCTAATCACTGTGACCTGCGGAAATAACACACACAGTACATATAAGATGTATTTCAATAGAACCCTTTTTTTCAAGGTTGTCCTCTCTACTCTTCTGTTTTAGCACTGCATAATTAGATTCCAGTAGCATCACTCTATTAATAATTGGTCTCCCCATTTGGAGTATCCCCCACCAACCTCCCACACTACTTTTTTAAAATTGTGGTAAGCACAGATAACATGAGAGTTATCCTTTTACATTTCTAAGTGTACCATAAAGTATTATTAACTATAAGCACAATGTTGTCTCCTACTCTTGAGAGAGATCTTCAAAAGACTGCAAGAAAATCCACCAATCTAATCTTAAATCTTCATGAAGGAGTTGCAAGCTGGTAGTGTTTAAAGAAGATTCACCCAACACATATTACATTTGTGTCCACAAATTTAAAAATGTAACTACATTTTCAACACTTAAAATTGAAAGAGTGCACACACACTCAGAAATAAAGGCAGCTTTTTATATTCTTTTGACTAGTAAAACACTTCCTCCATGCTGAGCCCAAATTCTGGTAAATACTCGGTCAGCCTCTTTTTCTCACCCTCTGCTCTTGTATGGCCTGCCTGATTCCTGCAGAGGTTTGAGTTTTCCACCCCCAAGATGCAAGAATATGATGAGCCACGCTGCTCATCCCATCCATGCGCAACATTTAACCTTGCATTCGCTGATGCCACGAACCCTCCTGGAATGACTTCTTTTCTGCCTGGTGTTATTCTTACCCGTCAAGCCCCACCTTCACCCAGACACTTCCCTGGACAACCATAGCTTATTCTGATTTCCCTTTTCAATGAATTCAGGTATCACTTCACAAATTAGTACTTAATCAGGCTCTATCTTGCAAAGGGGCAAGGACAATGTCCCAATTGGACCTTTGATAAATATCATCACTTGTTAATTCACAAGAGACAGGGTGAGCTACCAGCCAATCTGCTCATTTTGATAAAAAATGTTTTGTTGATTCTAAATCTGTTTTCTTTTTCCTTTTCCCTCAAGGAAACCTTCTCTCCACTTTCCATCATCCTTTCCTGACAATTTGGAGGAGTAACTGGGCCAAATGGAAAACAATACATCTCTCCTTCAATTTCAGAGGAGGCTGTTGTTGGAAACCTGCAATTCCTTAAAGACAGGAATTGTATTTTTTCTCCTGGAGGCCAAGCACATGACCGGGAACACCCTGCCTTGGTAATAATCAATAAAACTGATCTGAATGAACAAATGAAGGAATGAAGGCCAGGCTGAATGGAGGCATAGGCTGAATTTAGCTGAGTCATTTAAGTATGACTGGTTTTAGCAGGAACTGGAGCAGCTGTGATTTAATGGGAAATGGTGTCTGATCAAAAATAACTACTCCAATATTTATCACTGTATCAAGAACTATTTTTAAGAATCATATAATGTAAACATCCTAACGAGAGGTAGCTCTTTAAGTTGTTAATAGCTTTTCTTTTGGTAGGATGTCATTATGGCAGTGACTTCTAGTTGCAACAGGTAGTGAGTTGCAGAGAATTTATCCCATCACACAAATATAAAAAGAGGAGAGAGAATGGGTGCCAAGTTCTGGGATGTTGGTATAGCTCACAGAAATGAGTTCAATGAAAACTCATAAAATCACACACAAAGAATAGTAGAGACATTAGAGCCATTTATCTTCTTTTAATCCTTCATGAGAGCACATGAGCCTAATCACCCCTCACTATAAGCAACTGCCCAGGACCAGGTCACTAAGTGGTAGCTGACTGAGGATACTAGCTCCTCATCTAGTGTTCTTCCCTCGACATTTCCATCAGCTAATGGCATTTTCTTTTTATCTATTAAATCCTTTTTTTTTTTTCAAAACTGATCAATGAATTGGAAGGCATTTTTCCAGCATCATTATATCACAAACCCTTGCACCAACCCTTGGCTAAGGAATAAAGTTCCTTATCCTTCTAATGTGTATAATCTCCCAGTCTCCCAGTCTCCACTACTGTGAGGAGAAAGGCCTGGCACAGGGAAACAGGTGGCGGCTGTTACAGACACTGAAGTGTGCGGGCGAAGGTGGCCTGAACAGTGCTGCAGGGAGATTAGACCGATTCAAAACCTGATCATCTGGTCACTTCTTCTCTGACATCCACTCCTAAACCTCATTCTTCATGGACTGGAAAAAAGAATCTCTGTTTTTTATGCACTCACTTTAACATTAGGGAGATCCAGGTTGGAGGAGAATGTGTCAGCATGTTTAGGGGGTAAAAAAGTGAAAGTAAGAAGGAAAAAAAAATACATGAAACATTGTAAATCTATTTAAAAATAAAATCTAAATGTCACACTGTCTATTATCCTATAATGGATCTCCTGCTGTGCCCTTCACTGTCTCCTTCCTGCTCTGGCTCCAGGCTAGCCAGCATCATCCATGGAATAGTATATATTTTTCCATCACTAGCACTGAACAAAAGGTTCTGGTGCTAATTTCCAATTTGAATTTTAGAATAAAGGAAGAGAGGGTTTTTGGCAAAAATGTGAATTAAGACAACATCATTATTGGCATGGACAGCCTCTCAGATCTCTATCCTTCTCATTTCTCATGTTTTTTCCTCACCTTCCTGTGGGGGTCAGACTTCACAGACTCTCTGTTCACTGTAAGACCTGCTTTTTGCAAACCCATGAGGTATTCATTTACACTAAGGTGTGGACATCTAAGGGCAGCTTTTGTTAAACAAATTGTGCACCTAATTGGAAGAGAATTGGGCAAAGTCTGGGAAAGGGTTTAAGAGGAGTGCCCCTTCCTTGGGAAAATACCCTCCAAGGCCTGAGCACTTTATTCTTGAACCAGACGGTTCTTTTTAAGAGGGCTGGAAAAAGGATTGAGGACAGGCGACATGACTGCCACTCCGGGATCATTAAACGGTTCTTTCACCATCTCTATTCATTCGATGTGGTTCTATAAAAAAAAGAACTGAATAAAAATACAAACAGTAAAATTCAGAAGTTATCACATGATTGTCTCATTAAAATCTGAAAGTATTAATAGATAAGTGATCAACGCAAATGCTAGTAAATCATTATTTTCTCTGGTTTAAACATGTCCAGAATGAATATAAAGGCTTGTATTGCTTATTGCTTTTGACACAGGCTTTGTTTTTAGTTTTGGCCCTTGTCTGATAAAAAGAGATTGGTGGTTAGGGTTGGCAAAAGGAGAACCTTTCTGAGAAGGAAGAAAGTGAAAACAGGCATCAATAATAGATAAATAGGAACTGCACAGGTCTGCCCATTGTAGTCACAGACCTCTAACAAGACCCCATACAACCAGCAACCCTTTAATAAGAGGCATCCTGTTTTCACTGTGCCTTAAAACAGGGATCAGAAGCACACTCTGTTTTCTTTGCTCCACATTTTCCATGGGGCTATCATTCCCTCCCCACAGTCTCTCAAATGTAAGTCCGTGCTTAGGGAGTTGTAGAGAGCAGTCAGCTCAGTCTTAATATTCTTTATTAAAGATCAAATAAGAAACACAAAAGGAGAGGCGGCCTGAAGAGCTTCCTCATGGCAGGGGGCCCATCTCTTGGAAAAATGACTGTCCATTTGCTTTATCTTGTGTCTTCCCCATTAGAGGTTCCCGGAGTGCTCCTTGGCGTCATCTGTAATCACACACCCTCAGCAGAACCCAGGAAGAGTGATTTTTCTTTAATGAAAAAGATCAGGGCCTCTGGGGAGAAGAGGATTTAGTGCGTGTGTTATGCATGACAAGCACATAGAAAGAATATGATGTTCTTAAACTTCACGTCATTTATACATAAATGGAATAAGTTAACCTATTAAAATTTTAATTCTGTGCTTTCAAAGACGTTTTACAGAATATACTAATTAAATGTATATCCATTTCTGGTGAACATTCTATATTCACCAGAATATAGCACATTAGTAAACAGGATTTCCAAATAGCTTATATCAGGGGATGAACCTCCTCCCAGTGATAACCGTTTAAAAGGACCAAAGCAAACATATCTGTCTTCTGTCTTCATTATATATCAGTAATACCTAGTACCAGAGAGCTTAGATAGATCATCAGTGCTAAATAACAGCAAGGTGGCAATTCAATGTAAGTGATTTTCTCTTCTCTTCAAAGTCTTCTCAGCTCCACACTCAGTACGCTATATGGACTCATCTCCTTTATCCCTATACCTGAGTCCTGTTCATGCATTCGTATACTCAATGCCTGTTTATGAACAGGCCGTGAGTACGCAATTGTGAACAAAACAGAAATGGTTGCTAACTTCATAAAGTTTGTATTTGAGTTGGGAAGATAAGCAATAAACAAATAAATGGGTGTAAATGAGTACGTAGTCTACCTATTATGATAGGAAAAGAACCAGGCGCCATGAGAAAGACAGAGATAACTACTACCAAAGGGGGTGGGTGGTCACCGGAGGCCTGTCTAGAAGACAAGGAAGAGGCAGAAGGAAAGTGTTTCGGAGAAAAAGCAGATGCATGGAGATCCTAAGCCTGGCTTTTGTCTGATCATCTTTTTTATGGGATCTCACTTCTCCCTACTCTGTTCTTACTCCTCTCCTCTTAATGGCCAAAAAGGAGTGAGATTAGCTCTGGAAACCGGCAGTTTGTACAAGGTTTGCTTCTTACCTGCAGAGTTCTCTGCTAGTCATGCTATGTCTGTCTGCCTACCTGCTGTGTCCCTGACTGGACTTTCTAGAATCTCCCATACTAGCTTTTTCATCTCTTTCTCTGTGGTTGGCCTGCCGCACCCTCTGAGCCCCATTCCATCCACCCTCTTAGTGCTGCCCTCATTACTTGTCCATATTGTTGGTTAAAATCCCTTTCCTGATGTGTTTATGGATTGTCCTAGCTCCTCCGATCTAATACAGGAAGCAGTTCCTCTAACACTGACTGTTATCCTCTGTCTTGGACTGTGATTCATATTGACAGTCAGATCTTGCTTTTTTTCACCTCCCTGAGAAAATATTCCCATTCAGTTGAGGACCAGCCTTGGCACCTACCTTGACTAAGTCCTTCACGACTAACCTTCTAGCCATCTATACCCTGACTCCAGCAACGGGACCTAGACCAGGTCCAGTTATGTCTGTTAAGGCAACAACTAGTACCATTTCTATAAATCAAGTCAAAGAATTGATAGGGTGCTTAGAAGCATGGGATCTGGAATCTGGCTGCTATCTTTGAATTCTTTCTACCTCAATTTTCTCAACTATAAAATGGAGTCATAGTATCTACCTCACAGAGTAGTTGGAGGCTCAGACAAGTTTGTACACATGAAGCACTTAAAATGGTGCTCACTACATAGTACATGTACCCTGAAAAATATTATCTCAAACTATAAATGGAAATAAACTGGTAGTTGGTTATGAAATATAGCATACACGTTAAGAGATTTTGGTCCAAGAAGCATGGGAAATAAAACTATAAATACTAAAAATCTAGGTATAAGATTAGAGTGGATCCAGGTTAAGGCTGAGCCACCAGAACACTGAATTCTGTGTCATAATTTTCCTTAAATTTCTTCTACTCTGAAATAGGGATCATATCACTGTTTATATAGCAATGAGTGTGTGAATTTGAGCCAGTAATTCTTGACTTCTGGAAAGGAAGAAACACGGGGGCCCAACAAACAGAAGATTATTTTCCTCTTTGAGCTCTACTGACACTCTGCTTCTCTCTCACTGCCAACTCTAGGTTAGGACTGGGTGACCTCTCGCATGGTTCAGTGATTATTTATTTCTACACATTCAACAGTGTCAAATTTCTATGCTTACAGCTTTGAATAATTCAAGTATGAAACAGCTGTTTCCCAAAAGGACCCCATTTATCCCCAAGAGATGTATGACATAGGCATATAAGAATATAAATAGCAGCATAAGAGACTAATACACAGTTCTGTATGAATATTTGCTATGTGGACAACAAATGGATAATATTGTGACATGTGGAGACTTCCTGCAGGACATGGAAATTAGATCAAGGCACAAGAGCCATAAGTTCAGGCTGTTTGTTTTCCCAGAGGCGAGCAGCCAATTTGAAATGCTGGTTGCATAGAAACTTGACTCTTGCCAACTCCACCCAGCTACAGACTCTTGTCATCAGTAATAAATGGCCCTGGTAGTGTTGAAAATGAATAGCACCCAGGGTTATAAGATGGCTCTGTTCCAGATGATGTTTGTTTACGTGCAGCAATTAGAGCCCAGCTGCCACAGGGAGACAGTTATATTCCCAGCTGGATTTTAGGAAATGCAGCCTTTTATTAAAGAGACTACCCTCAAGAAATTGAATTTATATGAACTGAAAGAGATGGACCTTGCAAAGATGCGTCTGAAGGACTGCAGGAAATCACGAACCCCCACTGGCTCATCCTGACACTCCAATCGTGATGGCCTGAGTAGTGGCAAAATTCATTCATTCAACAAAAAAAGACCTGCACTGGGAATGCCACAGGGAAAAAGAGAAAATGCCCAAGCCCTCAAGGCAATCATCATGAGCTTACATTTGGATTATAGACTCAAACCTCTCTTTTGAGTAGTTTCAATTCCAAGACCTCCAATTCAATAAGGAATTGATGCGGTAAGAAGCCATGGGGGTAAGAAGAGGAAAGAATGGCAAAGAATGGGGGGAGGGAGCCCTAAAAGAAAATGAGAGGAAGTTCAGCCGGGAAGTAAAATGTAACTCCAAATAGAAATAAAGAAATAAAGTGTCACTCCAAAGTTGTATTTCTGAATCAGAGGGGATGTTACCGTCATTTAGAGTGTGGCAGGATGCATTTCTGCGTCAAGGTTGTTTTCCTTATATTTCCTCTTATCCATTCCTCTATACTACAGTTTCAGGTTCTGCCACCTTGTCCCAAGGGATGGGGAGTCAATTGGTAGACAAGGGGATTTGTCACTGGGTGAAAGGCAGACTCTGTTGGGGACATACTTCCACCTCTCTTTCATTTTCCATAAAAAAAAAAAAAACTCACTGAGAAAATAATCCTAAGTGTCCTGGTCAGAGGCCATTTTAGACCTGGACAGTTTTTCAGACTATTTTATAAGCCAATGCAGCAATGTATTTTTAAACTAAACTTGTCAATATTTAAACATTGGTAAATTTCACATGAAAATCTCTTCCCAACATCTCTTAAAGTCATCAGCACTCTGGCAACACTGGGCACACATTTCCCCTATGATACATTGGTTAAGACTATGTTTCTTTTATAAGGTGTATGGACAATCCCTATCTGCTCACTTCACTCAATAATTACTTCTTTGGCCTCAAGAGCCATTTGATTTGGTAATTGATAAAATTGGATTTGAGGAAGGGAGGGTGACTTCTGAGAAGAACTGAAAATAAAGGACCCCTGGGGAAGCAGGTTCCTTCTCCCTATTCTCTGCCGGTGTTCTGGGGAATGGGGAAGGACTTTGAAGCCTCCAAGGTGCATGGAATAAAGCAAATTCCAGGCTTCACTAAAACACGGCCAAATCTATGTCAAGGCACAGAAAGAGTGGCAATTCAAGAACTAAGGATGCATGGGACCTGAGCCAGCAGCCCTGTCCACAGTTACCAGCATGGACATAAAGGCCCATGACCAGACAAGCCTTCCTGGAACAAACATGGAAACTTAGCACAACCCTTGACAGGATTGTGGGGTGTGCCCCTCAAAGGACCTGAGGCAAAATTTCCCACCAACCTCAGCCAGTCAGACTCTCTTGGGTTTGGAAATTAAATTGATTTAAGAAAATAAATGAAAATCATATTTCTTGCAAACTGAATTTATAAACTTAGAATTATTTCCACCCACAGAGAGTGATAAAGAAACTGAGAAAACAGGGTTTCATTTTCTCGGAGTCGGGACTCGTATACTAATGACATCCAAAAGGATATATTTTTCTGATTGCTAGAACTCCTTACAAATTCATCTAAAACAAACAAAAAAAGAAACAAAATTAAATTCATTCAAACGAGCAGTTGTTTTTAAAATAGCTAATTGGGAGGTTCATTTAGCAGCATCTCTCAGCCTTTAGGACAAAAGGAAATGCACCTTATTCTGTTGACAGTATTGTTGGCGCCTTCTTGGTGATACCGGACTGAATGCCATTGTCTTCTTGGCCTTACAATCACACAGGACCAGAAGCAAGTGAGCTCAGGCAGCTCTTTAGAATGCCTGACAACTTCCGGAATATGTCATGTACTGGACAGGATCAGACCCACCGTATTGGATTACACTTAGCAGGCCCCAATACAGCCTTTAAAACTCCATCTTTTTTCTGATAGTGTGGCCTATTAATGTGCCCTGATGGCATAAGTGTATCAGCTGTGCGTATGCACCAAAGGAGATAACATTGCAAATAAGAGTGCTGTGCTATCTGGCTTTATCACATTTAACATCCCTTTTGAAGTTAAAAACAAGATTATCCTGTAAATGCTTGACAAGCCACAGTTAATCCTCATCTTCATGAAGGAACATGAAAGGACATCCTTAACACTCGATATTTGCTCCTGGTTTTGTGTGTTATTAATGCGAGGAGTGAATTTGGTGCCACAGTGGTGAAACCCATTCACATCACTATTCTAGATGATCCTCCACTAGCCATAACAACCAGGCATTTTTTATTCCATAAAATATCTGCACTGATGCTTTTTTTATATTAAATTCACTGAAGATTTCAACGTTGCCTCAGCTTTGAGAAACTAAAGACTTCAAACCATAATTTATGGTAATAGATCTTAAACAGAGATAATAATTTTGCTGGTGTGATTTTCGGATGTAGAGTATGTTTCTAGGTGGTTATTTTTATTTTTGCATAATAGTAAGCCAACATAGTCTGCATCCCAACAGCCTACAGGTTTTTTTTTTTTGGTTTTTTTTTTGGTCATTCTATGCTTAAGAAAAACATGTGGCAATTTGCCTGGAACACAAAAAAGAATTCAATTCATTTCTTATTTGTAGGCTCTTCTGATCCTGATTATGATGTCAGAATCAGAGGAGGCCTGGACTAAAGAAGACCTTTCTTTTATATGATCTGCAGACCTGGTAGAACTTCACAGTTAATTTGTTAGGTCATAAAAATATTAGTTTAACTTTAATCAGATATTTCTGATTCTTTGATGTAAAGAACTTGCATTTCTTTAGGTGGGTATGGTTTAAAGATTTTCTTGATAATTTTAAACTAAACTTCTAGAAGTATTTAGTTAAAATGATTTTATGTATATGTACATATATCTATCTATATCAAAAAAGGTGAATGAACTTACAACTGAATCATTTAAAATGTATATTTTTCAAATCACTGTTTTAAATGTACCTGGTGTTTAATCTACAGGTATGACTAAGTGATGGCAATTGACTGAGGTCAATGCTTCTGAGAGAAGAGTTTATTACTTATAGTTCTTAAGAAGGGGAGCCATGCCACACTATGCAGGACCACATGGGGAAGCACCAGAGTTGATCCAGAGACAGAAGGAGCAAGGAAAAGCAAAGGCAAAAGCCTTTATTACTATAGTGTCAGGAAGCTGTTAGGTAGAAACATCCCCTCTTGGCCAGAAAGCAAAACACAGATGTTGGTGTTTGTGGTTGGAGGATTTTTAATATAATTTTCATGCACCTGTGAAATCACAACATGATGTGGATGTAAACAACTTTGGCTGTTAGGTTGGCCCAGGCTTTCAAAATGCCAAGTCATCAATTATAGAATATTAAGAATGATTATTACAATGCTGTAGACTAACATTAATCAACTCACATATCTTTTTTAGATATTTACCAATAAATAGTCTTACAACTACTTGAAATTATGGTTATGAAATATTCTTATCAAGTTTTCTGGAGTTGGAAAAACAGAAATTTTCTTTAAAACTTTGCTTTTTTTCCCAACTGTGCTAACTAAATCAATTAGATTTTATTTAATGTATTTCGTTTCCTTCAGTGCATGAGAAAAAAATTGATATTTTTCCTCTCTCAGGTTAGCATTTTAGTTCATCATTGCTCCTGATCTGATTATTAACTGTCCTGGGTGCCATTTTGAACCACATAACTTTCTTTTACAGCAGTAAATTATAGATGTTAGTGGAAAGCAACTTATCTTTTAAAAATATTTCATTCCATACTAACCACAAATTATTCAGCAACACTTAAAACATTGCTATTTTGTTCCTGTCAAGGTTGGGAATAGATTCCGATTAAATATACACTTAAATTGCCGTTGGTTGGCACTGTGCACACAGAAGTGTGTGTGTGTGTGTGTGTGTGTGTGTGCGCGTGTGTCTAAATTGTTCAATTAGTATTCTGTGGTAATCTGCTCATCACATAGAAACAGCATCTAAGCAGAGGGCTTGACATTTAGAATCAATACAGTGTTGAACATTTAAGTGTCACAGCAAATATCAATAGGCCTAAAGTCATTCGTGTGCTGGGCAAAGTCTAATTGGCAATGCAACCAGAATGACCAATTTACTTCTAAATTCCTCCTGCCAGAGCTCTTCTCCCCCTGCCACTCCTATCCAGATGCTGGAATATCACAGAGTTGGCCAATACAAAAACCCACACTGGCTCAGTACAACTGTGTTCCCTAAGTTTGCAGCAGCTCACCCCAAATCATGCAGGACGTAAACTCAAGCTGTCATTCTATAGATCTAACACATTTTGTCCAAATGCACAGGCCTTCCCTGTTCTTTAATTTTACGTTTTTATTTGAGATGTGATTTTTTTTCAAAAGACAGTAAAAAAAGAAAATAATGCTAAAACTAACCGAACACTAATAATCTAGTAGTCCCTGAACAAAATCTTTAGTATGACCAAGTTAAATAAAGATGTGAGCTATAGCTTATTCAGGCTGAGTAGACCTTTGTGAAAATAGCTTTATAATTTAACCATTCAGATCCTCCAGGTGGTGAGAAGTAGGGAGGTAGTCTGCAAAGAGCAGAGGACCAGGACATGAAGACATAAAGCGCTGCCACTCTCGTTCTTCCCTTGTTACCGTTAACACTATCTCTTAACCTCTGAACTTCAGTTTCCTGTTTCGTCAAGAGAAGGAAATAATGCATGTCTTATTTACCTTGTAGTGATCAAATGAGCCAATTAGAAAGTGCCATGTAAATGTACCACATTATTAGTGTTGTCTGCTTTCTACCAGGACATTTGTTTTCAAGTCTAGATTTACGCTATTTAGACCCTTTTAAAAACAAAACAGTTGAATTTAACCAAATAGCTGGGTATAAATTGAAGAATAGGTCTTTGTACCAACTATTTCTTATTTTAAGTAGACTCTCTATACAAATATTACCTTAAAAGAGTTCATTATTAACATTATTGAACAGGAAGTCCTCATCCTGCAGGCTTGATTTCTCAAAGCACTGCCTCAAAATTCAAGCATTAAAAGGAAGTTTGAACATATCACCCAGGTGACAGACATGTCAGGAATAAGGTTTGGGGATCTCAAGAAACCAAGGCATCTGCATCCAGGAACTTCCAGGCCCTGAGTCAATACCAAGCTACATCAGTATAATTGGAGGGCTGAGGAGCTGGGCATCCAAGGGGTCATTATTAGCATCCATTTATTCAAGTTTGCTTTTTCATTATCGATAAATATCTACTGCGTATAAAACCATTTAAAAAAATGGAGAATATAAAGATGATTAAGGCATAGTCCCTTGTGAAAAAGCATTTATGAAACAAAACTACCCACTGTGAAAAATTCCCCAGGCCTTCCTCAATAAGATCCTCAACCTGGGACTATCCCATAACAGCATTTTTCTTTTCTTCTTTCTGCATGTACTGGTTTGAATAGTTTTTTGCCAAAAATTCACGCTGAGGCAGAACCAGTGAATGTGATCTTACTCAGAAATAGGGTCCTTGTAAATATCATCAAGTTATGATGAGGTCATATGGGATTAGGGTGGGCCCAAACATCAAATATGACTGGTGATATTATAAGAAGAGAGCAATTTAGAAACAAAAAGGCATAGAGGAAATGGCCATGTACATAAAGGAGCAGAGACTGCAATTTTGCAACAAGCCAAGAATGCCAAGGATTGCTGACAGTCACCAAAAGCTAGGAAAGGAAAGAGGATTCTTTCCATGACCCTTCAGCGGGAGTGTGGCCTTGCTGACATCTTGATTTCAGACTTCCAGCCCCCATACCTGTAAGAAAATAAGTTTCTGTTGTTTTAAGCTGCTCAGTTTGTGGTGCTTTGTTATGACAGCCTAGGAAACTAATACACTAGGGGAATTAAGACTTGCTATTTCTCTCCAGAGCAAATGTCATTTAGATAACCAGGGAAATTGATTCAACAGATATCAATCTAGAGTAAAATAGGATTGAGTGCCAAAAGGATTAGGAAGGACTAGAGAGATCAAGGGACAAGGAAATTACAGAACCGAATACTTGATTAAAGCTAATTTCTTAGGGTTAATTATACAAAGCTTAATCTAACTCACTTTACTGAGAACATCCTGAAGAAGTGTCCCTCGAGCAGTGACAGTATTCATATCCCTTTTGTGTGTCCTACTCACTGCGGCGGTCACTTGGTGCTGCTGACCCTGCCTCACTGCCCTGTCTTTTTCCTCCCGCCTTCCCCACAGGGAGACCTGCCAGCTCCCCAACAGGCCATCCCCAATTCCCCATCTATCCCTGACTAGACTGAAAGCACCATCAGCTCTATCATTTGCTACACTTTACAAAAAGGAGAGAGAGGGGGAGAGAAGTCAAGTGTCTAATGTGTCAAGCGTTACAGTAATTATTTTTACACACACAAATGAGTTAATCATTCACTCATTTGACACTCATACTTGCCTACTTTTATTAAGCATTCCTTAAGTGCCTGGCATCAAACCAAATTTGGGGGATTCCAAGTTGGACAAGAGAGTAATGGTCTCTGCTCACTTTTCTACTGATCACTTTTCCACTTATTCATTTTTGCCTTATTCTGGGAGTTACACATTGGTCTACTTGCTATGTTCCTATGCAGCCTCTGAGCCTCATCTGACCAAGGAGCTATTATCCCGGGGCAAACACCTCTCAGAATTACAAGGCCCCTATGGCACTTTTGCCACCAGCTCTGCTTATATCTGCTTAGTCCACTGGATTGGGCTCATTCCCTGACATTCTCTTCCTTAAGGCCTGGTCTCCACTGTGCACCAAATCCAAGCCTAGAAACTGGTAATGGCTGAGAGTCCTTGACTAGCACCTATCATTTTCCTTTCCTAGAGCTAGATTTTCCTCCTAAGAATACTGCATCCCCCTAAATAATTCATTCTATCTGTCAGGTAGGCATCAAACATTTATTCAGTATGTACTATGTGCCAGACAGCATTCTAAAGATAGGCAGTTAACCATGATAGGTACGGTGTCTTCTGTCATAGAACTTAGAGCAAGAAAAAGAAAAAAATAAAACAAAAAATGTACAAAACAAAACTCCAAATAGTACACAGACAAATAAAAAAACTGCCAGGACTAAGAAATCCTCTTAAAATCAAAGCAAAAACAAGAAACTGAAAAGAGAATGAAAGAAGAGGTTGGGGAAGACCTACCTAAGGTGACATCATTTAAACTAATATCAAAAAGAACAAATGGAACTAGCCTTACAGTTATAGGCAAAAGCATACAAGGCCAAGCAAACAGCTTGTGCAAAGACCCAGAGGAATTGCAGAGTGTGCTGTATTTCAAGAACTAAAAGAAGACACAAAGATAGGACATAGTTAGTGAATGAAAGTGACGGTATTAGCTTCCTATTGCTGCCATCACAAATTACCACAAACTTAGTCATCTAAAACAACACAAGTTATAGTTCTGAAGGTCCAAAGTCTGAAGTGGGTCTCACTGGGTTAAAACCAAGGATGCTTCAGAGCTGCATTTTTTTCAGAAGCTCCAGGGTAGAATCCATTTCCCTGCCTTTTCCAGCTTCTAGCGGCTGCCTGTATTCCTTCGCTTGTGGTCTCCCTTCCAGCAAGCACATCACGCCAATCTCTGCTTCTGTCCTCACATCTCCTTCTTGGATTCTGATCCTCCTCCCTCCTTTTTCTAAGGACCCCTGTGATTACATTGGGTTTACCCAGATAATTCAAGCTAATCTCCCCATCTCAAGATCCTTGCTTTACATATGCAAAGTTCTCTTTGCCAGCGAAGGTAACATAGCCACAGGTTTTGGGAATTAGGACGTGAACATTTGGGAGGCTGGTGGAAGCGGGTGAGCGATGGGCAGTATTCTGCCTACCTCAGTGACTTGTGACAATGTTGGACATATGTGAAAATTCACAGCAGGAAACACAAGTCATGGTAAGTAATGTGGATGTTTTTTAATGAAAATGGGAATCTATGAAAGGTTTTAAGAAGGAAATAGTTTTCTAACTTACATTTTTTTAAAAAAATCATCTATACCACTATGTGGAAAGGATTCAAGATGGGTAGGGATAATTATTAATAGAATCAGGGAAAAAATTATCCCTGGGAGTTGGATAAGAGATGATAGGTGTCTAGACTAAAATGGGGGCAATAGAGATGGCAAGTAAAAGGAAAATTCAATTAAATCAACTGAACTTGACAGTAGAGTGGATGTGTTGAGTGGAGGAAAAATCAAGAACTAAAGATAACTCTTAGGTTTTTAAATAATTTGTTTATGATGGGGGAGGAGAGGAAAGGAAAAGAGTGGGAGAGATCTGAACTCTAAACTCCAACACACCAATTATTGGCCTCTGACCTCCAACTCAGCTGTCATCTCTACACTTGGCCTTTGATTGTCATCTCTACACTTGGACTGATTCCTGAAGTTCTGAATTACATTTTCTCCCTCCTGGGATATTATATGAAACTTCTCTTACCCATTTAAACTCTAATTCTAGCTCTTATTCACCTGTTCTCTACTGTCATTACTAATAATTCCAACTCTTCATTAAATGCAAAATTTTCTATATTCCTCAGCTGGTGACTTCCAAGTGAAGCTACTTCCCATCTAAGGATCATCCATTAAAATAATAATGCCTTCCTAGGAGAAAAGCCTCAGGCTTCCAGATAGTCCCAGGACCTCTAAAGCCCTTTCAGGAAACGGAAAACTTGGCAGTCCTAGAATCTCATAAGGTCAGAAGAGACATTGAGAAATCCAATCTAATGTCTTTTACCTTATCTTTGGAGAAACTGAAGCCTCAAACTCCATTTAACTGTTTGACAGACAGATGCAGAACAGGAACTAAAAACTCAGACAAAAACCTTCACATGACAAGGATGCTTTCTATGGAACCATGTTATTCTAGACAGATAAAAATAACAATCTGATACCAACATATTCTTGCCTCCAAAGGGACAATAAGGACGAGATAGGTTATGGAATCTCAGTGTTTTTCCTGTACTCTCTGAGATTTAAAAAATAAAAATAAAACCTTTCCTGCAGATGACGAAGGCCTCAGATATCTCTTTATGTGAAGAAAGACACTGGGGATAATTGTGCTGCCCTAGCTAGGAGAATAAGCTATAAATTGTTTCTATCATGGTATGCTAATGAAAGATGGCCAGGCAGCAGCCCTAGAGACTTAAATCGTTCTTTTCTAGAGAAGGCCAAAACTAAGCCTCAAAACATGTTTGGAAGGTGGACCAAGGGGGCACTAATTCAATTTCCGTGACCAACCAATCCAGTCTCTGACCCTCCTTCTTGAGTTCCAGCAGCTTCTGATGATCATCAATTATGAAGGTCTTTTTTGGCTATGCTAGGAAGTTAACTAAGACCAATAACTCATCTCATAAGTCACTGAACAGTTGACAAAGGATAATGACTTTCAGTCAATCTCAAGCTGGGAATAAATTCAAACCAAAGACACAAAGGTGAAAGTCCTCTACCCAGTGTCCATTATGCAGCTCCAAGGTAGTTAATTTATGCTTAATGCAATTGTATATTTGAAAGCTGAAAAGATCCAAATGATAATTAATCTTCAAGGATGCATTTAGCTGTGACTTATCTTGCTGAAAGCTTTTCCCTCAATCCACTTCGCAAGCGACACTTGCAAACTCCTCCGCAATAAACAGGTGTGATTATGTGCTCAGAGGTTAGCCAAGCACAGCATGTTTTTGTAGCACTCATTGGAGCGGGCAGAGTAAAATTCAATTCAAGTTGCAGATACACGATAATATGAGAGTTTTGGTGATAGATTTTTTAAAATATTGTTCAGGGGGGGTGTCCTATGGTAAGTGATAGAGATTTTTTGTTATAATACATCACTCAGTATTTCCCAGTGAGTAATAAATATGCCCATTAAATACATTGAAAATTTCGAAAAGGAGTATTTGACTACTAATAGATTATTTTTTAAACTGTCATGGATAAACACTGAAATTCTTGGTATAATATTGCTATATGTGTTGTTAAAAGGTGTGAAGATCTCTACTTGCACAACACAAAGATATTTACAGAATTTTTCTAGTTAGTGGAGATACCAAAATTCTCTAATCCAAGCTTCTCATTTTGCATGTGGGAGAACCAAAGTCCAGGGTGCTCACAAGGATTGCCTATGTGCAGACAACTTAAATAGTCTTATGCAGTCCAAATCTTTTGATTAGAATCCAAAGTACTTTTGACTTACCATGCTTTCTCATCCATATCACATTCTGTTGGAATAAGGCAGAGAATAAACTAACAAATCAAATAATTAATATGAAGATACGTACATTTTCAAAGAAGTTTATGCATTCTTTGTTTGTAAAGCATCCATTGTTCCTGCCAAATGGGATGATTTCTCCCAGGAAAATTGACCAGTCCCACAGTCTGTTTGTTTATTGATTATCAATCATGTGCTAGACAGCACCCAAGGTAATTTGGAGGAGGACCCAAAAATGAACAAGGTACTATTCCTTCCATGGTGGAGCTTAGAATCAAATTGGGGATAATAATGATGTCAACAATAAATTCAGTACTAAAACAGTAATTAATGTTGGGAGAGATAAGATAAGTGTGTCAGAGGAGATTTTTGGTAAGAACTAAAATTGTTATGGTTTTCAAACTAGGATTCAGAAAGATAGAAGAAACTAAACATAAAAACTGGAGAAACAAAATAAGCAAAGGAATGAACTAGAATCTGCAATCACAGTGTAACAGTGCTCCAAACAACCTAGAGAAACGGTAAGGACCATTTTGCTTTGGGAAGAAGAGAAGAAGATTTCTTGGTCTAGTCTCCATGAACTTTGTTCATGCCTATACTTTCCACTCAGACAGTATTTGAAAAACAGCTTTTTTTGTATTATAATTTACATTTATCACTTTGGTTTTGCTACTTCTTTCTGCTCTCAAAAAACCTTCAGTTTTCATAGCCTCAGCTTTTAAACTAAATTTATTCATATACTATAGGCCAGAAAGCATGAGGGGCACTGGCATAAAATGATGAATAAGATGAACATGATCCAAGCTTTTACAGTCTATAAGAAGGCACACAATTGGAAAATATTATTATTATAGAATGAAGTGTGACAATATCCATGTATGATAAAGGCAGGAGAGGATGATATGGCAACACATGGTATGGGAACCTGGTCCAAGCTCACATATCCAGAAAAGCTTTCGAGAGAAAGAAGAAGTTGGTTTGATCCCTAATCGGTAGGTATGAGGTAGCGAAAACAAAAAAGCTAACATGGAGGTTTGGGGCAGAGGAATGAGCAGGTGCCATGGCCCAAGGGTGAGAGTGAATATGGGAAGTTCCAAGTACAGTCATGTGTCACTTAAGGACATGGATACCTTCTGAGAAATGCATCATTAGATGACTTTGTCATTGTACAAACATCATAGGGTGTACTTACACAAACCTAAATGGTATAACCTACCACACACCTAGACTATATGGTAAAACCTATTGCTCCTAGGTGGCAAACTTGAACGGCATTTTAAGGTACTCAATACCATGGGTAATTGTAACATAATGGTAAATTATTTGTGGATCTAAACATATCTAAACATAAAAGGTACAGTAAAAATACAGTATAAAAGACAGGAAAAAAAATGATACATTTTCATAGGGCACTTACCACGAAAGGAGCTTGCAGGACTGGAAGTTGCTCTAGGTAAGTCACAGTGAGTGACTGTGAAGGCCTCGGCCTACTGTAGACTTTATGAGCACTGTACAGTTAGGCTACATTAAATTTATCTAAAAAAATTTCTTACTTCAATACTGAATTAACCTTAGCTTGCTATAGCTTTTTTACTTTATAAATATTTACATTTTTAACTCTTTGATTCTTTTGTAATAACATTAAGCTTTAAACACAAACACATTGTACAGATATATGAAAATATTTTTTCTTTATATTCTTATTGTATTACCTATTTCCTACTTTTTTTATGTTTTTAAAAATTTTTTTATAGAGATGGGGTCTCACTATGCTGCCCAGGCTGGTCTTTACTCCTGACCTCAAGGAAACCTGCCACCTTGGCCTCTCAAAGTACCAGGATTACAGGTGTGAGACACTCTGCCCATCATTTTTTTCTATTTTTAAAATGTCTTATACAATTCTTTTCATTTTAAACTTTTTTATTAAAAACTAAGACACGGACACACACATTAGGCTAGACCTACACAGGGTCAGGATCACCAATATCACTATCTTCCACTGCCACATCTTGTCCCAGTGGAAAGTTTACAGGGGCAATAACACACATGGAGCTGTCATCTCCTATGATAACAATGCCTTCTTCTGGACTACTTCCTGAAAGACCTGCAAGAGGCCTTTTTCAATAATTAGAATTACACTATAAATTAATGACCAAAAAACATGGTACATTAAATACATAAACCAATAACATAGTTATTTATGATCATTAAGTATTATATAATGTATATAATCATATATCCTAGACTTTTATATAACTGGAAGCACAGTAGGTTTCCTTACACCAGCATCGTCACAAACATGTGATTCATGCATTGTGCTAGGATGTTAGGATGGCTGCAGTGTCACTAGATGATAGAAATTTTTCAGCTCCATTATAATCTTATGGGACCACCGTTGCATATGCATTCCATTGTTGACCAAAATGTCATTATGTGGTGCATGACTGTACAGAATGCAGTATGTGAAGTTGGGTTACAGCTGATAGACTAGCTAGAGCAACAGGCAGGAGGCAATCATGAGGAAACTTACAAATTGAGATATGGAATTATATTTGCTCCTTGGGATAAAGCATTAAGTTATTTTGAATAGGTTCTCAGGTCAGCTTTCTTATTAGACTTGTACCAACTTTATTACTAAAACCCATAAATAGATTGTTTTTCAAATGGGACAATGTTCCGAGAGGTATTAAAAGCCAAAGCAATGGGTCTTTATCCTACAGACAATGAGAAAGACTCACTAAATATTAATATTTGTCAAAAGAGATGTGCCTTGAAAATGGTGTTTTATGCATGTATTCAATAGCAATAGCAGGAAGAAAGCAAACAATGGTGGAAAAACTATATGGAGAATGCAATGTCCATTAAGTGGTACAGCAAGTGATACCACATAGATTGAGTGCATTTGGGGAGTAATAGCCCCTTAAAGATTGGTAGTTGCTATGGATTAAATGCTTGTTTTCCTCCAAAATTCATATTGAAACTTAATCCCCAATACAATAATATTAAGAGGTTGGGGTCTTTATGAGGTTATCAGGTCATGAGGGCTCTGCCCTCGTGGATGGAATTAGTGCTTTTATAAAGGACTCGAGGGAGCTTGTTGGGCCCTTTCTGTGCTTCCTTTATGTACAGACACAGCATTTGTACCTTCCTCTAGTGGAGGACACACAAGAAGGCACCATCGTGGAAGCAGAGAATAGCCCCCACCAGACACTGAATCTATGCCTTGCTCTTGGACTTATGAGTCTCCAGAACTATAAGAAATAAAATTCTGTTGTTTATAAATCACCCAGTCTAAGGTATTCTGTTACAGCAGCCCAAACTGACTAAGACAGTAGTGTACATAGAGATTAGAGATTCTCCTTCTCCAATTTCAGTTACACCTACAAAATGACTGTTTTGACCATTTAAGATAGCTTAAGTCATGGTTTTGATTTTCTCATATCTGTCTAGTAATTCTGGAGAATAATTTGTATGAAATCCATAACTTGATATTGTATAAAATTAGGCAAACATAAAGGTGATTATAATTTTGAAATAGATTCTTTACAGGAGATCAATTATCAGGCTATATAAGTAAACAAATTTAAAGAGCACCTGCTAGAATACAAAAATCTTATCTCTAGTCAATATTAATCATTTTAATTAACTTAACTCTGCTCTTTCTTTGGCAAATGAATGCCTGGTCACAGTTCCATGAGAAATAGCACAGATTTATGCTATTCACATTTTGTACTTTAAGTCTTTCTTAAGACAATAAGATTATAGGCATAAACATCAGAGGTAAAGGATTTTTAGCTACTCCAGGTGTGTCAAAAGACATAAGCAGTCAATATGTTCTATTCTAACTCCTGTTTTTATTTAAGGCTCATGGCTTTCACAGGCAAAATCAGAGTAGCCTAAAGTAGTGTGTTTTTTTTAATCACTTTATATTCCAACTAAAAACTTTTTCAGAATCATATTAATTACTTCTTTCCAACAGAACCAACTCCAACTATGTGCCATGTATCAAAAACTGACACTCTACTTGGCATACTACGTGGATAGAAAATGAATGGGTCAAAAAAGATAGAGAATAGAAGGTCAAAATTGGAAGCGGGAGGATTGTGTGAAAAGAAAGGGAACCTATGCAGATACCCCAAATATTTTTTGGAGAGGGAGTGATGTGAACACTTACATGGTAATTACATTTTCACTCAGAGCCACATCCACTCTCCAATCTCCTCCCTCCACCCTCCACCTTTCACTCCCTCCCTCCTTCTTTCTTTCCCCATCAACCCCTCTGATTCCTATCTGTTGGTTTTCTTAATTGCCCCAGCCCCAAAATTGTGACTTTCAGCATCATCACTTTCTTGGTGACGATTCCCACCCTCAGCTCTTGGTCATGTCATTCTCCTAACTCTTTCTTCTAGTTGAACATTGCCCTAAGAATTATTTTTTATGCAAATGCTCAGATTTCTCATTTAATCAGCACAACAGTCTGACAACTTGCAGAAATTTGCAAATTTGGATTTCGAGATTCAAAATGATTTGTAATCCACTGTAGCATTTATCTGGTGTGCTAAGAAGTCATAAGCATGGCAAGCCTGCTTTTAAAGAATCAAATAATAGTTTAGTCATAATAATACAAATATTTTCATGTATTTATTTCTATTGTCATTGGCATCCCTGACAGATATAGTCTTCTTGCAAAGGATCAAAGAATGCAAAAGTGCTTTAGCACTTTGGCCTAAAAATTTATTTGACAGAAACATGCGCTTTTAAATTACTGCCATGTTCTCTGCAGATAGGTAATGCTTTCCTTCTTTGCACTTCATGTTTAGTGTTTTGTTTCAGTATTGAAGTCTCCATGCTTAAAGACATCTCTTTAAGGTAGAAGGTGTGTGTGATTGGAAGGGAAACATTTAAGCAATAAGCATTATGATAGTTTCATAGTCTGATAGCAATGTGCATTTTTTGAGATTGCAGGAGGCAAACTTGAAAATCATTTCTCACACTCAACAATCTGGGATATTATTTTGTTTATTCAGCTAAAACTGTTATTGATCAACTTCTTTAAACACAGTGCTAGGTTTTATTTGATATTTGAAAATCTGATGACAGACCTCATGAAGGTACAATATGAATCTTTGTTAAAGGTGGAAGACACACCTCAGGGGAGCTACTTAAAGGGGAATTAAGTAGGGGGAGGTCTTGTCTGAATGTGAGAGGGCTGAATCTATACTTAAGACCAGAAAAGAGTTCCAAATTGTGAGATGGCCCACAAGCACCACAACAACAATGTGCAACATTCAATTACGGCTTGTTTTTCATTGCTGTGAGCACCTTACCTTACACCCAAATATTCTGTACTGTTGTAGACGATTCATAGAGTGGCTTTGGTAGACAGTCACAGCAAGAGAATGAGTTCTATGTAGGAGGTCAGCACAAAACATAAGAAAGAGATACACCAAGAGAGGGAGCTATAATAGTAGCCAGTCGTGGCTGGAGGTGGAATGTGTGATCAGAAATGCTTAGGAAATTTTAAGACCCTAGGATTTTAGGATATTGTAAGACCTTGACATTCTACCAAAGTCTTAGAAAGGACATGAGAAGTCCCACAGATTTTGGTGGGGAATTGGGCTGGTTGTTTTCCATCTTCATTAGATACAGCGAGTTTTGCTGATATTTAAGTTATTCCATTTTGTTATCTATTCACTGTGATATTTTAGGCCAAAAAAAAAAATGTACACATTATCATAAAAGTTGTTCTCTCCTTTATGTTTATTTTTGTGTTTCTATTTATCTGAATATATCCATGATTAAAAATGTGTGTAATTTGCTTGAATAGTTCTTCTGGATATTTGTGACTCTCCAATAACTACCATTCTCATTCATTTTGTTTTTCTCTGCATCCTTTCCCTCCCCTGCCCCACCACTTGTCTCATCTAAAGCTTATAGCTGGGCAGTGTTCTTTCTTGAAGTCCAATTAAAGATAAATGTATACAATTATTTGCACATTTAATTCTACTCATTGTAATTGATGTTTGCAAATTCCCTTTTGCTCAAAATTTATAAGTATCTTTTGAAGTCTTTTCATGTTTTGAGAAGTTATTAGTTCACCCTGTATCTGCACATTATAAAATCACCAAAGCATCATAGGCAGTATTTCCAGAGCCAAGGCAGACTTCCAGCAAACCTATGAGCCTAGACAACATTTCAAAACAAAAAATTAGTCCTGTTTTCCCCAAGTGAATCTGTTGCTGGATTTGCTATCAAGGGAACCACAGAAACAGACTGATGGAGCTGGTAGGAAACTACAAAGTCACATAATACGATTTTTTTAAATGAAGAACTGAGTGGTTAAGACACTTGTCTCAAGCTTCACCATTAATTAATGGAAAGGTTTGAACCAGAAACTGTGTCCCTAATATATATCAAAAGAAGTGAACAGGGTTCAATAGAATCACTATACTTCTTTGGGAGGATTTTCTCCATTTTCCACTTCCTTTCTCATAATCCCATGATATACACGATATTCACCAACAAGTATTTGATGGGCATTTATAGTTCAAGTTCCAATAAAGGCACTATGGTATATTTTTTACACACAAAAAAGAGTTGTAAAAAATGAAATTATTGTTTGAACTTGTTTATAATTTCCCTGGATAATTACTTTAAAGAGAATAGCAACTTTTGGAAAAATTAATTATTGTATGTTCAATAAAAATTTGTCACATAAACTTACAATAATAGCTCATGAGACAACATACACTCAAACTATATCCTTTAGACCATCTTGTTAAATGAGCTGTCCAAGTGAAGCAAAATGTCATTAGCATCTTAAGTAATGCTGTGACATGCCATTTTTCTTGGAGCAAATTTTACATCTATAACATCCTAGCCTATAAGACGCTAATGCAAAAAACAAATAAATACTCGTTAAGTCCAAAGTTAGTGGATTTTGTTCCACCTACCAATTCCTGACATAGAGCACTAGAATGAGAAGACTCTGAGAATGCAGCATGTGAAGATATCATGGAACTGATCTTATTGCACCCTTGAAAAGACTTCATCGATGCATTCAGATTATGCAAAAGAAGAGAATAAATTCTACAAACACACACAAAAAAGGACAGTTGTTTTGTATAGACTATTTAAGACCAAAAAGCAGAAAGATCACATTTTTTCATAGTATCATATAATTTTATTTGTTCCAGTTACTATTTTTCCTCCATAAGATCAGCTGTTCTGTATTCTTTGCATCTTTTGCCTAAGTCCTTAGCCTGTTTTGGAGCTGTCCATGGTGCTCACCTCAAACCTGGAATGCAGCTTTCTGGACTAGTCCAGTCTGCAGTTTCCTAATAATACAGAGTCTAACACATGAATCAGGTAGTTCTCTGCCCATCTTGGCACCTTGCCACTTCCCTGCATGGACTTGCATGTAAGTGTGAAAAACCTACCTTCCCTTGTTCTCCTCTTCTGTGCTGCACCAAGTCTCACCCTCCCCGTAACTCTTCCTCAGCCTAGTTTTTCTGGCAAAGCTCCTAACTTAAATATACTCAAACACTAATTACTATCATGAATGGAAGTGGTTTACAGTGGAAGAACATAGAGCTGTGTGTTATAAAATATGGTTTTCAATTATGGCTTTAAAATTGAGCCATGTGACCTTGATCAAGTCATGTGAAATCTTAAAAAACTGTTTTCTCATTTATAAAAATTAAAAGAATGATATATTCTGTATATTACCCTGGAGGGTATGTATAAGACTCATTGAGATAATAATGTGAGACATCTCTAGAAAATAATTGTAATTGTCTATCTTTCCAAGATATTTCATGTTTTAGTCAAAATAACCAATAATTATTATGATACTTCCTGGAGTATTTAATTCTCAATCCTATCAAAAAGGATAAAGCTTTGATATAATTTGAAAGATAAAGCTTGATATGTTTGAAAGATAAAGCTTTAATATAATTTTAGATAAAACTATTTCTTCACCTAGTAAATTAATGAATACTTAAACAGAGATAGGTTGTGCTGAGAACTTTGAAGATTAAAGTTATCGGGACTAGGAAACATAATAATTAGAAAATGAAACAAGAAGAAGAGGTATTATACATGACTTTTCTTTTTTTTCCAGGAAAAGAGCATTTTATCCATCAGGAAAATAGACATTGTGTGAGTGTGAGGAAACAGTCTTTTTATTGAAAAAAAGATTTTTATAAGTATGAAATGGAAAGAGGTATCAAAAATAATCTTATGGTATTAAGAAGAAGTACAAGAAGGAAAGAGGAATGAAAGGAAGGAAAACAGGGGAAGAAGGAAGGAAAGAAGGATGGAAAGAGAAAAGGAAGGAAGAGGAGGAACACAAGGAAAGGAAGGGAGGGAGGGAAGAGGAAGGAAGAGAGGAAGGGAAGAAGAAAAAAGGGGAAGGTGAAAGGGAAAGAAAAAGGAAAAGAGGGAAAGAGAGAGAAAAAGGGAAGGAGGAAAGGAGGAAATGAGGGATGAAGGGAAAGAAAGAACCTATGTATTAACAAACAGAGTTACTGGAGTCACACAACTTGTCTGGGCTTTATTTCTTTACCTGACAGATAAGAGGACTTGGACTAGAAGGTAGCTAAGATCTTGCCAAAATCTAGAGGAAATTCTGCAATTTTAATTCTCTCTTTGGACTCCATGGAGCCAGGAGATACTCACTTTGTGTAAGGAAATGGTAGAAAAGCACTATTATGAAGTATCATTCTCCAAAATATTTTGTGAAAATGAAGAGAAAAAGAGGATCAAGGATACTTCTGCTATACAGTATAGATATACGCCAAATAGTTTTTCATCTTATTAAAAATTATCAAGTCTTTCAGCACATGGCTAATGCGCCAAATGCAGCCATTGAAGCTGTCTGTTAACCATTAAGTAAATAGAACACCATTTCACGTCGGACTTCTTTCAGGTCTATGAAGACAGAAGTGTCACATTAGAAAAGGTAGTGGGGACTCAAGGAAGTAAAAAATTCCTCTTTGTGACAAGTGACAGACTCCTCTGATTTAAAATACTTTTTAAAAAAAATCACCAATACCCTATTCATGGGAGCGAAACACTTTCACAGATGGCAATGCCTACATGGATGATAGTATGATTGTTTGTCTTCCTCACAATAAAAGGGATAGGAATAAAATGAACTGGTAACATGGAGCTTCACAGGTAATAAACACAGTGATAATATCCTGGTCTTGGGAAGCAGATAGTTTAATGAATAACCCTTTATATTCCAAAAAGCTAGTCTGTCCCAAAGCAAAACTAAAAATTAGATCGGCCAAAAATTTCCTCTGTTACTTTACAACTTTGCTGTTAACTGACCTTTTCTTAACTTTTCTTCCTCTTTAGTTCTATTTCTTAGAATCCAGTAATATCTTACCCTGATTTCTTCAATCTTACTCTGGTTTATTTTATCTTGAAGTTTATAACTCATTCATACTGAAGTGTTAAGAATTTATTGTGTGGTCTATTCTGAAATTATTTGATTGCTAAACAGAGTACAGGCAAGAGCAATAGCTAACTCAAACACAATATGACATGATAAAAGTGCATAGAACTGGAAGTCCTAGCCAGAGCAATCAAGAAAGAGAAAGAAACAAAGAGTATCTAAATCAGGAAAGAGGAGGTCAAACTATCCCTGTTTACTGATGATATGACCTTGTATCTAGAAAACCCTAAAGAGCCCACCAAAAGACTCCTAAAATTGATAAATAAATTCAGCAAAGTCTTGGGTTACAAAATCAATGTACGCAAATCAGTAGCATTTCTATACACTAATAGCGGTCAAGCTGAGAGTCAAATCAAGGACTCAATATCATTTACAATAACTACAAAGAAACTAAAATATGTGGGAATATATTAACCAAGGAGGTGAAAGATCTCTAAAAGGAGAACCACAGAACACTGATGAAAGAAATCATAGATGACACAAACAAGTGGAAAAACATCCCATGCTCATGGACTGGTAGAATCAATGTTATTGAAATGTCCATACTACCTAAAGTAATTTACAGATGCAATATCCATCAAAATATCAACATCATTTTTCACAGATTTGGAAAAAATAATTTTATACTTCATTTAGAACCAAAAAAGAGTCTGAATAGCCAAAGCAATCCTAAGTAAAAAAGAACAAATCTGGAGGCATCACATCACCTGACTTCAAATTATACTACAAGGCTATAGTAATCAAAACAGCATAGTACTAGTACAAAAGTAGAGACATAGACCAATGGAATAGAATAGGGAAACCAGAAATAAAATCATCTACTTACAGCTAACTAATCTTCAAGAAAGCAGACAACAATACACACTGGAGAAAAAAAGCCCTATTCAATCAATGATTCTGGGAAAATTGGATAGCCACATGCAGGAAAATGAAACAGGATCTCTATCTCTGGCCATATACAAAAATTAATTCAAAATGGATAAAAGACTTATATGTAAAGCATGAAACCATAAGAATTCTAGAAGAAAACTTAGGAAAAACTCTTTGAGACATCAGCTTAGACAAAAAATTTATGCCTAACACCCCAAAGGCAAATGTAGTAATAGCAAAAGTAAATAAATAGGACTTAACCAAATTAAAAGGCTTCTGCACAGCAAAGGAAATAACCAGCAGAGTAAATAGACAACATACAGAATGAGAAAAAATATTTGCAAACTATATATACGATAAAGGGCTAATATCCAAAATCGACAAATAACTCAAACAAATCAGCAAAAAAAAAAGACATTAAAAAGCAAAAGACATGAACAGAAGTTTCTCAAAAGAACACAGACAAATGGCCAAGAAACATATGAAAAATGCTCAATATCACTAAACATAAGGTAAATGAAAATTAAAACTACAATGAGATACTACCTTACTCCTGTCAGAATGGCCATTATTAAAAAGTCAAAAAATAATAGATGCTGGCATAGATGCAGAGAAAAAGGAATGCTTATACACTGTCGATGGGACTACAAATTAGAACAGCCTTTAAGTAAACAGTATGGAGACTCCTCAAAGCAATAAACAGAGACTTCCCATTGGATCTAGCAATCCCACTACTAAATATCTACTCAAAGGAAAATAAGTCATTTTATCAAAAATACACCTGCATACAGATGTTTATTGCAGCACAATTCATAATTGCAAAGATATGGAATCAACTTAAGTGCCCATCAATTCATGAATGGATAAAGAAAATGTGATATTTATATGCCATGGACTACTACTCAGTCTTAAAAAGGAATTAAATAATGTTCTTTGCAGCAGCGTGGATAGAACTGAAGACCATTCTCTTAAGTGAAGTATCTCAGGAATGAAAACACAAACACCACATGTACTCTCTAATAACTGGAAGCTAAACAATGGGCACACACCAGCATAAAGAGATGTAAAGGACATTGAAAACCAAGAAGGGGGTAGGGTGGGAGGTGATGAGTGGTAAAAACTTACCTATTAAGTACAATGAACACTATGCTGGTGATGGACACACAGAAAGTCCCAACTTAACCATTATACAACATATCTATGTAACAAAAATATCTGTGCTCCCCTAATATTTCAAAATAAATAATAAGAAAAGAAAAATCTAGACATCAAATATTTTTTTTAAAAAAGTACACAGAACTAGCATCTAGGAGTTCTGCCTTAGCTTTGTAAACAAGTAGCTGTATAGCCATGGGCAACTTCATTTCTCTGTACCTATGTTTTTTCACATGAAATATGAGCTAGGATCATTTATAATTCAGAAATCAATCAAGGCAAAATTTCAAGCCTTAACAGAAGAAAACATGAGAAGACTTGGAAAGACTTGAGCAGGTCTCATTTTATTCCCAATATCACAACACAGGCCTTCACATTCTCTCCCAGATAAGATAGACTTGATTAGAAGCAAGTGTAAGCATTACCATTTACTTGCAGATATAAGGCAATTCTATTTCTAATATCTACCTAAAGGTGATCCATGACTTAGCAACATAACTACCTGACTGGTGAACAGGCCACCTTTATCTCCCTCAGGCACAGCCATGCATCACTGGCTGAAATTGGTAAAAGTGCCCACTCTCCTTTCATTTCATCCTGGCAGTGTCAGTAAATCACTTAGAGCATATTTCCTACAGAGCTCACATGCACTTGACAATGTAATGGGACAATATAATGTTGTGAGTCCATTGATGGTGTCCTACAAATTAAACAAAATATGATAAGTTAGCCTTGCAAGTCCATTTAAATAAGGCCAATAAACTCCTTTTTATCTCTTGAGAGAGGTTAATCTCAGGATAAATGGCTGGCAGGACTGAGAGAGCATTCCCAGGTGGTATCTGAGGAGACAGTGAGCTGTGGCCTAGCTGTTGGAATAGTCAGAGTACTGCATGAAAGGAGATAGTCTCTGAGAAAAAAATGAAGATAGATTAGGGGAAATGATGCACAGTGATACAGAAAAAGATATTTTTCACTGTTAATGGGAATTTGATCCCAAGGCTATGGTGGATATTTGGGAAGACATAGAAGATCTTTACACTTGAAACTCCTTAATACCCAGTGGTTCTACAGAGCAGATCCAACACCTCGCCCATAAGCAAGGCTGGTACCCTTGGCTGTAGGGCGTGTGCACTATACACAGGCACTCAGTCAGGGAGGGGATGGATGGGCTTGAAATCCAGGCAATACTGCACTCACCAAGCCCTTCATCTTGCTGCAAGGTTGCTTCTAACCCGGGGATGGAGGGGAGCGTACCTCTCTCTAATTCCGCAAAGATGTCATATAAGTTAGCAGGAGCCCTTCCCCTCACAGTCACTTAAAAAGTTTTTGTTTGTTAGGTTGATTGTTTTATTCTGTGTGTATCTTAAACACATATAGTATTCACCCCTTATCCATGGTTTTGCTTTCCACAATTTCAATTACCTGTGGTCAACTGCAATCTGTAAGTATTAAATGAAAAATTCTGGAAACAAACAATTCATAAGTTTTAAATTGCATGCCACTCTGAGTAACATGATGAAATTTCTCAACTTCCTGCTCCATCCCACCTGAGATGTGAATCATCCCTTTGTCTAGAGTATCCACGCTGTCCTCACTTCCTGTCCATTAGTCACTTGGTAGTGCTTGTGTTATTTTACTTAAGAATGGTCCCAAAGCACGAGAGTAGTTATGCTGGCAATTCAGAGATGCCAAAAAGAAGCTGTAAAGTCCTTTCTTTAAGTGAAAAGGTGAAAGTTCTCAACTTAATAAGGAAAGAAAACATCATATGCTAAGGTTGCTAAAATTCATGGTGAGAATGAGTCTTCTATCCATGAAATTGTAAAGAAGAAAAAGAAATGCATGCATAGTATGCATAACGGGGAACCGCTGTGTAGACCTATTGAGTTAGATTCTTCAGAGATGTGGTCCACATGATTATTATTTGAAAAGCTCTGCAAATTATTCTGACAAGCACCCAGTTTTGTCAACTATTGACATAGGTTCAACCAACACCCCTTTTCAATACTGCTATTGCTCCAGTACTTACTTATTCAGATAAACAATCTCTACCTACCTATCTATCTATCTATCTATTTATCTATCTATCCATATCTATACCATATCTATCTCTACCTATCTTCTACTTCCAGGAACCCAGGACATTACTATCTGTCAAGAATGAAATGAAGACACCTCAAAGACACAAAATTAGGTTATTGTTGAAAATATGATCCTTTGATGAGAGTAATAAAATATCAGGATTGTTTTCCTCCTTGTTGCTCTTCTGCCTTCCCCACCCCTTCTGTCAGAGTGGTATAATTGGGTTAGATTCACATTCTCTTTGAGAGGCACTTCCTACAATAAACAACTTAATATCAGAGAAGAATTTAGAAGAAAATTATTACAGCTCAGTGCTCTGGTGTGTCTCCTGTGTTAACTTCAAAAGAAAGGGTAGAAGTTTTGGGTTTAGTTCTTTAAACAGATTCTCAAGGCAGGAGAGCCCAAAAAGAATTAAGAACCTTGCTAAAATCAAAAAGTATGCATTTGGATGAAACATCTCTTTAGGAAATCAATTATTCCAACAGAAGACTATATTGAACAGATCTGATTGAGCCCACAGGATGAAGGTCTAATGATCTTGTAAATCCTTAATTCATCTTTTGCTTCCAAATACTCACTGGCACAATTCCCCACATGAAAAGCTTCTAACTGACCAGGTGTAGAGTTAAAGAAACACTTGCAGATCTTTTTGCTTTTTTGAATTTCCAGACACAAATAGACACACTATTAAAATACTTATACACATTTTTAATTTCAAGTAACTCCACATGAATTAGTTCATTTCTCTCTTTGGCTTCATCTATCATGCCCATGTAGATGAGTCCCAAACATTTCTTCTTAGACTTACTTGTGGATTCCAGCTTCGTATGTCTAATTATAGAAGAAGTGAACATTCTTATCTATGTGTCTTGAACTCAGCATATCTAAAGGCTGAATCATCATCTCTATCCTCAAAACATTCCCAAGTTTATGTCCTCTAGTTGTGGAACAACATGTTTCTAGTTACTCTGATCCCAAAAAATCCCACAGTTAAATTTTGCTGTTTTTCTTTGTTTTTTCTGCATCTACTCAGGACTCAAGACATGTTCTCCATCACAGTGTGTCCTAAATCCATTCCTTCACTCCCATTCTTATTACAACACTTTCGGTCCAGTTCCTGATCACCTCAAGCCCAGACTTTTATAACTGTTCCTAATATAATATCCCATTTTCAGACTCTCAATGACTTAATCTATTTTATACACCAATAAGTAATGTTCCTAAATCAGCCCTCTCTATCATAAAAAGAACACAATTTTTTGACAACTTACAAGATCCTCTATGAAGTTGATTCACCTATCTTTTCAACTTTAATCAACACAAATTTTTTTATATTATCTGTAATTTTCCAAACAGAAGTAAGATTTTTTTCTACTACCATACTCTTAATGCTTTCACTCACTTCTCTATTGAAGTTCTTTTTATCTTTTAACACCAAACTTTATGCTTCTTCCACTATGCTTTCCTTAATCATCTCAACCAGAATGAGCCTTCTCTGGCCTCTGTCCTTAGTTCTTACCTGACCAATTACATTTATGCATTGCTTTGAAGTGCAAATATTTATGTATATCACATCTTCCTTACTAGGATTTTTCAGCTCAATGTAAGTCGAATTCCCCAAAAAATAGAACTAACTAAAAATAGGATTGGCCCTTAAGGAAGAGAAGTTATAGATCACTGAAGTTACTCACAGAGGCTTTAAGATTGCATGATGGCTTGTATTATAGAGGTCATTCAAGCACTACAGAGAGGTAAGACCAGGTTAACTAAAAGTCATAACACATTGTTGTTAGAAATATCTTTTGTTCACCATAAGGAGAGGAAATAAAAAGAGTTCATTTATTTAAAAATGTATACTGAATGTCAGTTACATGTAAGACATTATGCTAAGCATTATATATGAATAATTAAAAACATAAGAACTTTTCATTTAAAAACCATTTTTTAGTAAGAAAGGAAAGACTCTGATAATATGGTATACTGGAAACTTGCATTGATCCTGCCACTGAAACAATAAAGATCCTGAATTATAAATACAAATACACAATTTCTTAAATGCATCCAATATGTCATAGAAGAGTAAGAAAATCTCAGGCCGAAAAAAAGAAAAGAAAAATAAAGAACTCAAAGAATTAAAAGGAGAACTTAAAAGTCTGCTTTTACCTTGCGAGCATTTTCCAAACTTGCTGAACATTGGCTTTGATTGTGAAGACCTTGTACAGTGAACAGAAAAACGAAAACCACAGCAACAACGAGGTCTAGAATTTGTCCTGGTTTGGAGTCTAAAAGGACATTTTTACTCCATAAAGTTGGGACCTCAAACAGTTACACCCTCAATGTAAGTTTGTACTAAATACAAACCCTCTCCCCTCCACCTGAGCAGTGATAAAAATAGACTTTTATCAACATTGGTGAAGAGCAGAGTGGCGAAAATTTCCACTGAAACCTGAACACACAGGCCAGCCCTTCCATAGATTTATATCTGAAATTCATATGATTCATGAGCCATAAAAACCTCAGCCCACATCTTTGCAATTGTGAATTGTGCTGCTATAAACATTCTAGTGCAGATGTCTTTTTTACAGAATGTCTTTTTTTCCTTTGGGTAGATGCCCAGTAATGGGATTGCTGGATCAAATGGTAGTT
>CAUYSK010080056.1:0-180411 GCA_963575035.1 Avahi laniger | reverse complement strand
TGATCTGCACATATTTTCTTTTTTTGACTTTAGAAACACATACCCAAATGCTGTCCAATTACAAACTGCTCTGTTTAACTATCCTATCTGTCTCTGTTGTGGTATGTCCTTGGTAAGTGTTGATTCTAGTTTCTGGAACAAATTAAGAGGATTATCATAAACAGCACACCACAGACCCACACGGGTTCTCATCTTCACTCAGGACTTCTCTGCATCTTTTCAAGCAAATGGAAAGTGTACTGCACAAGCTGGCTGGAAATTTTCCTACCCACTTCTTCAGAAAACTCTCAGGAACAAATTCAAAGGTTAAGAAACAAAAGCCTCTTTGTTTATGCAATCCTCAGGGCATTAACTGATTTTATAATTTTCCCAACTGAATAGCTATGCAAATCCCTGAGTTTCGTAAAAGCACTTTGTTGTACTCATCGCTGACTCTTGGGAACATGCTAACTTCCCACGCAGTGTGGTCTGCACGTGGTATCCAGTGCTCCGGGAGACTCCAGGTCAGAGGCCAGGGCCTTCTTACTGCCTGGAGTCAGAGCCACGCCTTACCCCAGTCGGGAACTTAACTGTTCAGAGTTCGTATTGTATTTTCAATTATTTTATAATTATCAGCTGGTTATAACAAGAGTGGTGCTAGGTCGACACTCTTTCAAGAAGTTTAACAGTACAGGTAGGAAGATAAAATGGTAGTTGGAGGGGTCAGTGACTTTAAGAACCAAGAGGGAGCTTGGGCAAATTTACAGACTGAGAAGAAGGATTCCATGGAGAGACCAAATGCCAGAAACGAAGGGATAATCACAGACCATAATTATTACTTGAGTCAGGGGTAGATACCCAGGGTAGGGATTAGTCTAGAGGGAGAGGGGTAATTCCTCGTCAGCAACAGAGGGAAGGAAGACCAGATGGGTAAAGAGGCCCACACTGGTGGTGACGGAGAGAGGGAGGAGGGAGCCGTGTGCAATGTCCTACCGCTTCTCGGTCATGACTGCACAGACGCACCATGAGACGGCCAAGGCCAAAGTTCTAAGGAGAAGGAGGCAAAAAAGAAAGTAGCCACAGAGAGAACTGATAGGAAGTCTGTTCGACAGCTGCAGGAGGGCAGGTTGAGACCGGACTGCGTGGATAGGATAAGACAGTGATAGGGACCTTTAAAGTTACTCGCTGACACAGAGAGAAACTCTAAAGGTCCCATCACTCCAAACACCACCCAAAACGTGATCAAGACACAGACAAATGCCCGTTTTGGGCAACACAAGCCCAGAACAGAGACAACCATAAACGCTAGAGTGTGCTGGATACTAGTGTGTGTCCTCTAGCGCGGCTCTTTAACACACAGGTGGTGGCTTTGGGGACGAAATGCTTCTGTGACGTCTGGCTCTCACCACTCTCCTGGTCCCGGCTGCTCACTTAGGGCTCTCCCTCTCCCTCTCCCTCTGTCTCTCGTCCACTTGCTCACATTAAAATCATCTATTATTATAAACTAATGGTCTTTGAAATCACTATTAACACTAATCTGCTATTACTCTGATTAACACCAATATAATTGCCATTAACAATATGCTTATAGTGCATACTACGATTATTATTACCTGCGTGTCCCAGCAACAGTAGCAAACAACCGCTTAACACTTACCGAGTGAACTCTGTCTGCGGCAGGCGCTGTGCTAAGGATGCATACTTTTACCTAGTTAACTTTACTTCTTACCACAGCCAATCTCATGGTGATTCTGGACCCCACTTTATAAAGGAAGAATCTGAGGTTTTAAAGTGTAGACCACCTGCCAGGGTCAACGTGCTAACCAGTGGCAGAGCGCTTCTGTCCAACAGCAAAACCCACTTTATCAAAACTACTTCTGCATTCTGCATCATTTTGGATTGGGAACTTGTAGTGGTTGAATAGTGTGTCCCCCCAAACTTCACATCTGCCTGGAACCTCAGAATGTGGCTTTATTTGGAAATAGTGTCTTTGGAGACGTAATTAGTTAAGGATCTTGAGATGAAATCATCCTGGATTTAGGGTGGGCCCTGAATCCAATCCTTGGTGTCCCCATAAGAAGAGGAAAAGACAGAGACACACAGAGAAGGCCACGTGAAAACGGAGGCACAGATTGGAGAGGTGCAGCCACAAACCAAGGAATGCCAGGAGCCACCAGAAGCTGGAAGGGACAAGGAAGGGCTCTCCCCTAGAGCCTCTGGAGGGAGTGTGGCCTTGCTGATGCTTGATTTCAGACTTCCGGCCTTAGGAATTGTGAGAAAACACATTTCTGTTGTTTTAAACCACCCACTTTGTGGTATTTTATAACAGCGGCCCTAGGAAACTAATACAGAACCTTTTCAAAGAAGCACATAATTTTTCAAACACTCTTAGAAATATTTCAATCACTTCATTGTTTTTTGGCAGTACATGCAAATGTGATTTTAGGCAAAAGGTTATTTTATTTTTATTCAGAATATAAAATATGCATAATGTTTACTTAGATATTATATTTAATGTCATAATGAAAAATTTGACTTCTTCCTATTCAATAAATGATGCAAACTGTTTAAATTAATTATGTATGAAAAACCATGATTTACAAAAATGTTAAAACCATATCCTCTGTTTATATGTGGACTCCATGTATATTAAAATACAGATTGAGATTTAACTATTTACTACAGCATCAAAAACAGAAAATACTCAACATATGGAACTATTGTTTTTAGTTTGCTTAAACTATCCATTGGTCTATTTACTTGAATATTTGTGATTTGCTTTAAATTGCAAGACAAGAAAGAAGGCTTCAGTGGCTATTTCCAAGCATTGCCCCACGAATAACACACAATAGTTGCAGATATAATTTATTTCTGATAAATTAAAATTGAATATAATTGCCAATATTTTTGTTTTGATATATATTATTGAAGAATGGAGAGTTTAATGTGTGATGTAAGCATATGTGAGCTCTATGAGGTTTTTATTTTAAGGGAGAAAATATTTAAATACTTGTCATTGACATATTTAAAGGTATGTAATGAAACAGTCACTATTCCCAACCTGGAAAACCTTTTTGAATTTGCTGACAGCTCAGAAAACTCTAGTTGGGAAACTGTAGTTCTATACCAGCAGTTCTCCAACATTTTGGTACTAAAAGCCATTTACATTTTTCAAAAATGTTGAGGATACCAAAGAGCTTCTGTTTATATGGGGTTATTTACTATATTTGAAATTATAATAAATATTTAAAATATGTATTTAACTCATTTAAATTAACACTAGTAAATGCATTATATGTTAACATAACACATTTCTATGAAAAATAAATATATATTTATTAATTATAAATTAAGAAGAGTGGCATTGTTTTACATTTTTGCATATCTCTTTTGATCTGGCCTGACAAGCTACTGGAATGCTCACCTCTCCTCTATATTTGATTTGTGGCAATATGGTTTTCAGTTGAAGTACATAAAGAAAATCTGGCCTCACACACATGTCATTGGAAAAGGGATGAGTCTTTTCAGATAAATAATTGTAAATATTCTTTTTGATGCATGCCAAAACTTGACAACATGTGGTTTCTTAAAAGATCAGTTGCAATGTAAAATCTGAAACCATATCAATGAACTTTTTGTACTGTCCACTACATTAAAATCATTGGTCTATCTTCTACTTTTAATGGATTTTTTCCCATACATGACTTTATAACATCATATATTGATCATATGGAAAACAATCAGTTCCTGGGTTATGCAGCTCTTCCAAATGTTGACACATATTATTATTCAATGTCAAAAAAGATCACATTTGTTAATCTCTCCAACCAAAGTAGCCTGACCAAAAAAATCTTCAGGCACTAGGAAACTGTCAAGCTCACCATGGCAGATATAAGTTTCCTAAAATTCTAACTTTCATTTGAACATTTAATCATTAACAACAAATACTATCAATTGTTTTTCTAGAAATGTTAGGTTCACTTTAATTATTTTTAAGAAATCTGCCAAATATCCAAGTCCTAATAACCATGGTTTGTCCCTCAGTTGTTCTTCCAAGTGAAAATGGTGTTACACAGAAAAAGCAGCTAGTTCAGCCAGCAACACAAACAAGAACATAAGTGGTTTACAAGGAGACAAGCTTCATACGCCCTCGCATTTGTAACAGAAGTGCTTTAGGAGTATTTCCCATTTTGTCACACAGAATATTCAAAATCATGGACACAAAGGTTGAGATTTAATAAACTTATTAATTTCTACTGTTCATTCAGCTATGTAAGGGAAAATGGTTTTTTTTTTTTGTTGTTTATTTGGGTGTGTGTGTGAGTAAAGAATACAGTTAAGTACTAACAGACTGGCATTAACGTACTAGTGCTTTTATCTGCCATTGTATTGTGCTACCAGGATAAATGCCCTCACAGTGAAAAAGGCAAATAATGTCATGGTATCATCATGAAGCAATTACCCCCTCGCAGATCCCCTAAAAGAGTCTTAGGGACCCTTAGGAGTCTGCAGACCAGACTTTGAAAACCGCTGCTCTATACCACTTCTAGATACAAGAGTCAAGGTAGATGTCAAAAAATCAGCATCAACAAGTGTCAGACCTTATGTTTACCATGGAGTGCTACTCAGCCATAAAATGGTAAACTATTATTAATATCTGTTGTATTAACCTGGACAGAACTGGAGACCATTCTTCTAAAAGCAATATCACAAGAATGGAAAAACAAATACCACATGTAATCACCATTAAATTGGAACTAACTGATCAGCACATACGGAAATAACATTCATTGGAAATCAAGCAGGTAGCGGGGGAGGAGGGGAGGGAGGATGGGTAAATTCACACCTAATGGGTACAATGCTCACTACCTGGAGGATGGGCACACTTGTAACTTTGACTCAAATGGTACAAAAGCAATAACCAAAATGTTTATAACACAATAAATTACGAAATTTTTAAAAAAAGTGTCAGACTAAGTCATCAGTCTGAAATATAATTCTGCCCTTACATATGATCGCTCCTTCCTAACAACTGCTCCACATTTACCCTTCTGTCTCTTATTTGGCTCAGCCCCAAGGCACTAGAAATTCTGGAACCTTCCTGCCATGAAGGTGAGGTGACCTTTCTCTCCTGTCTGGTGAGAAAGGTTGCAAAGATGGCTGGTCTGCCTGGAAGAAAATGCTTCTCTGAGGGACTGTGCTTCCCAGTCTTGACAATAACAAGGGCTTTTGAAGCAACTGGCAGATCTGAGCACAGCCAGCCCGCCGCCCCAGAACAACCCCCAGAACAACCGCAGTCTCCAGACATCCAGGCTCAGTTTCTCAAACACTGAAGCACGCGGTCTCCACTGGGGCTGGACTTCACCGGCTGAATTGGATGGGCAGGGAAGCAACCACCATCACTCTCATCAGCCATTCCGTCCAAGGGATGTGCATGTTTCGGGGCAGCCAGAGCGAAGGGCTCTCCAGGGAATCGGTGCTGTTCTCCACCCCTTCACCTTGTCTCCAATTTTGAAGGGGAAAAGAGGGGCACTTTCAGATGTCTCAGGAAAACAACACGCTCTGCTGTGGGCTTCAAGTTAGACCACTGGCTAACTGCTTTAAAGAAAACGTATGTATGACGTCATCTGAATAACCCTTAAGATGCTGACCTTGTCCAAATGTACTTTGAGGAAGTGTGAATCGGTTACCTGAAGCAGCAAACATGTAAATAGGACTGAGCTCAGTCATGCCCTGGAGACCTTACCTATGCACACTTGCTGTTAGGAAGGGATAATTTTTAGGAGAAGATTTGGGAGCAAAGCCCAGATCGAAGGGCCTCTCAGCTACAGTCCAAGGTCATTGTGTCACAGTGGATCCAGGGTGGCTGTGTGTGTGTGTGTGTGTGTGTGTGAGAGAGAGAGAGACAGAGACAGAGAGAGAGAGAAAGAGAGAGAGAAGTTTGGGGGTTTGGGATGGGGGATGGAGAACACCTGGGGCAACCTCAAACCAAAGCAGCCAGCCTCCAGGCATTCCTCAGCAGTCATTGCGTCCATTCCCACAAGGAAGACATGAAATCCCCCGGAAGGAGCAGGTCTGGGCAAGCAATCTGCTCAGATTCTGGATTCAAACCCCAGCTCTGCCACATCCTGGGTGAATGACTCCGGGTACATTACCTAAACTAACCGCTTTCTGCTTCAGTTTCCCATTCACAAAATGGGAACAATAGTAGCACCTGTATTTCGGAGGGTTGTCGTGAAGATTAAATGAGCTGATATCTGTAAGATTGTTTAGAACAGTATCTAGCACAGTGTAAGCCAATAGAACCATCTGGATGTTTTCCCAGTACCTGTCCTACACAAAGACATGGAATTATATATCTTTGCTCCATCGCAGATTGGTGTAAATCCACCCCTAAGGAGGCATAGACACTTAGGCGCATCTTCAGAACAAAAACATAATGGCTGCGTGGCAGCATTATTAAGTTAGTCATCCACAAATGTTGTTAGAATAAATCATGAATAATGTGTATGCTTTAAGCATTGTTTTACCATTAACTTTAAAATTTTCATTTAGCTTTGTGAAGCATGCCCTATAGAACATAACTACCATAGTAGTAGTTCTCAGCTTGTTCAAGAAAAAGACCTCTTTAATTGTTTTAAAAGTAGATCCCCCCTCCACCACCGCTGCCCCACCGCCAGGCATACTGGTATGCACACACATGTGCACAAACGCACGCGCACACACACACACACACACACACAGAGTAACCCTACTGTTATGCTCTTCCTCTTTTCCTACTGCCCTTTGATTGAGAAAAATTATTGCTTTAAAAGCGAGCAAGAATGCAAGAACACCTTCAAATATATTTGTACAAAACAAATTATTTATGTAGCGGTTCCCTGACAACAGTTGGTACCCAAATAGGTTCCAGAACTGTTGTATTAATTCCTCAAGGATATGTGTGCCTTGGATTCAGAGCCACTTTCCCAGGGGAATAGAATCTTCAGAAGTTAAAAATTGGATGCTTAAAGAAATTCAATTACATTAAAATAAAAATTAGTTAACGGAGTAAAAGTCAAACCCCACAATCCCAACTTTAAATACAACACGGAAAGATCGCCCCATGCTTACGTGGTCAGGATACGACAGGGACTTTATAGCAGTATCTCAAAAAGCTAAAAGCCAAAATTTTTGTGTCGTGTATCAGAATAGCTGGATTTCCTCTCCACACAATCTTCCACAGTTGGCCTTAAAGTATTTCATTGTTTACTCCTTTGGGAATCTGACCCGCTGCAGCAAAGACGTTAAACAGCAAAGAACACAGAAGATTCCATGTAGTTTCTGCAGGAACCATGATTTCAGTGATAAGATAAAAATGACCCAAATTCCCTGGAAGTAATACGGAGTCATGAAAGCATTCCCGAGCAAAAATACAGAAGCTCATTGGGTTGGATATTTTTCAGAAAATTTAAACTAGGATAATGAGGATTTTAGAACCTCCCTTCTGCTGATGGGAGCTTCCTCTGCAGGCACAGAACACAATCCCCAATACTGACTTTTGTCCTTTAGATATATATTTTAAATATATACACACATGCTTAAATCATATTTAAGAACAAGTTCTCCAGTTCTTTTCTTCTGTGCATTCATTCCCTTTGAGATCAAATATAAAATAACCTTTCACATTATTGCATTTTACTATCACTTTAAAGGAGTTGTTTTTATTTTAGGATATAATGTGCAAAATCATGCTATTTAACACAACACTATATTCACAGATCATGCAAGTTAAATAAAGACACCTTGCTGATTTCTTAATATAGATTCTGCTAAGATTAGTTATGCATCTGCCACTTTAACATTCAGATTGGGGGTTGGAAAAAAAATCCTTAGTTAAAAATCACACTTGCATGGTAAGTGCTTAGAATTTCATGGTTCATTTAAGAGTATCACAATCAAGAATTTAATTATGTTTAAAAAGAATGGTATCTTCTTCACAGCCAAAATTACATCCCCCTTCATTTCTCTCCCCTACCGCACGAAGTGGATCATTTTCCTTCACCTCTATGGACTTGTTTTTTGACCTATGAAATAAAGAGGTCAGCTAGAAGATTTTAAGATATCTTTCAGTTCTGTTTTGCTGCGACTTCCCGATTTCTAGGGAATAGACTGACAAGGAGCAGAGAGGGAGCAGAGCCAAAGCAGCGTGGAAATCCGGTCAATTCACTCTCCAAGCAAAACAGTATTTCCCATGGTACCAAACAACTGTCCCACAGGGCACCATCAGTGGACTGGCGACTCAGAGCTGAAGGGCAACAAGGTGCTGTAGAATGACAGTTCTGCCAAAACCTCATTTAAACACTTGTCTAACAATATGCTATTTAACACATCACTGGACCTCAAAAAACACATATACCTCCCAACCAAGACCTTATGGCATAAGGATGGACTGAGAACTAATGATGGAAGATGAAAATGGGCTTGGGGGCTTATTTTGGGATCAGAAAATCTAACAATAACTTCCAGTCTGAGCAGCAAAGTGTTTATGCTTTGCAAGTTACTATAAATGTACAGTCCTCTACTATGGAATTATTTAGATAATGTTCAGACTGGTTCAATTAAATGAAAGTCTAACGGGTGATGAGTCACGTTCCCCCAGCAAACAGAGCCTGAGAAGAAGGCTCCCATGTAGGTGGTTTATTTGGGAATGCGATCCCACAGAGTAAAAGGATACGGAGAGTGGAACAAAGGAGGGAAAGTCAACACATGACGCATGATGGCCACTGAGTAATGTGTTGCTCGATTATGCAAGACCTTCCCAGGAGCCTTAGGAAATCCATCTCAGAACTCTGCGTGGAAGAGAACAAAGAGGGAAACATTTATCCAACATCTTTGATTACTCATTTCTTAAGGTTTGCCTCATGGGTGTTAATTCCCCTACACTTCCTGTTCACTCCCACAGGAGTGCAAGTCAGAGGAGCTTCTGGACAGGAAGCAAGAAGCACAGGCTCAAACTAATGAGCTGTCCAGTTGCACCTACGTGATGCTAGTTGAAGCCTGTGCAGAACTGTTTGCTTAGCAGTAGCTGCAATAAGAATTAAGGATAGATGATATAAATTGGTACACACAAGTATCAGGCCATGTGTATCAGGCAGGATGGGCTAGTTATGCTGCAGTAATAAATAAACCTACAATTTCAATGGCTTACAACAACAAAGATTTTTTTTTCATTCATGTTACAAATCCAATGTGGGTCCGCTGTGGTTCTCTGCCATTTTCTTTACTCCAGGGCCACGTTTTACAAAACAGTCTCTATCAGGAACATTGCCCGTCATTGCGACTGAGGGAAGAGATTTAGTTTTGAACCATGCAGAACCACCATGATCTCTTTCTAAAACTAAAGAGATTTAGTTTTAGAAAGCTTCTACCTGGATGAGATCCACATCACTTCTACTCAACTTTCATTATCCCAAGCATGTCATAGTTCAAAGAGTTGAGACACATAACACTCCCTCAGGGAGGGGCAATGCAAGAAAGGTGATTTAGGGAACAGAAATATAATCTGTCACACTATGTCCTTATTTTCATGGGGACAAAGCCAAACGTAGGAGGAACATTTGCCTTAGGGAAGCCTGTGCAAATTCCTTCATATTAATAGCGCCATCTTTTCTTTGAGCACATGGCAACCCAATATTCAGAAATATTAAGTCCCAATCAAAGAAAGCATATCATTTCCAGTAGATGTTTTTCCAATGAAAAACAAAATAAGGCATGGAGGTGAAGCATTAGAAATCATCTAATTTGTATATTACAAATTTATTCATTTGTAAAAATGTTGAGATGGGGTCAGTTCTCAGAAATCACAAGTGAAGTTAAGAAATCACTAAGTAAGTTAATGACAGAGCTGGGACTAGGACTTCTTTGTATTTCCCATTCCAGGGTAAAGTTGATAGGAAACACTACACTCATAATTCTCTATTCTATGCTCTATTGCCATGTAGAAAATAAACAATTAGACATGTAAATAACACAGGTGATTTCAAATTCTGCCATGTTCTGTAAAGATCAGAGAGTGACATGATAGTGAGAGGTGGGGTTCCAGTTTGTAAATGATGGTCTCTCTGAGCACGCAACATGTACAGAAATTATTGAACCACTCACATAAAATCACAACATGGTTTTTAATAACAGTTAGTGACCTTATCCTCTAAGGGACATTGTTCCTCTGTCAGGGTTTCTGAATGGATTCTACCCTTGGTGCTTTCTCTGTACTTCCACTCCCCACTAAATCTCTCTCTTCTAATTGCCCATTACCGTATTTTTTCTTGTACTTACTGAATGAAATTGTATAAATACTGTTCTTAATTTTAAAATCAAGCAAGTAAACCATTTGATATGCTCATTACCTAAATTAAGTTGCTTTTTAAGTATTTTCTATACATCGAGAAGCCTTGGAAAGGAAATTCCTCCTCTCTCCCCACCAACTCTAGTCGTCTCCTCTTCCCCTACCCACATCTGATTCTTGTTGTGCAAAGATTCTTACCTTTGAAATCTGTGTTTGGGCAAAAATACAGGTTCCATGAAACAAAAACGTCCTTCCTAAGTTACTCTGGGCAGAAACATGTGTGGTAAACAGAATGCTAAGAATGATCCTCCCTCCCCAGTGATTCTCACCCTTATTTATCTGTCTCTTTTGAGTGTGGGTGGAACCTGTGACTAAACAATGAGATGGTACTCCCATGATTAGGTTACAATATATGACAAAAGGGAGTGAGCCCTTTAAAGTCATTGGAAATTCGAAGCTTGAGAAGAATTCCACTCTCCATTGCTGGTCTGAAGATGGAGGGAGAGATGGATGTCACATGAAAAGGACTGAGGGCAACCTCTGGACACAGAGCGGTCCATGGCTAAGTCAGCAAAAGAACCAGGGACCTCACATCTGCAGCTACAAGGGACTGGATTCTCCCAACAATCTAAATGACCTTGGAAGTGGATTCTCCCCCAGAACCTCCAGAAAAGAGCCTCGGCTGGCTGATACCTCAATTTTGGTTTATAAGACCCTGAGCAGAGAATGCAGTCAAGCTGGAGCTCACCTGGAATTTTGACCTACAGGACTGCGAGATAATAAATGGGTGTCATTTTTAGCTGCTAAGTTTGTGGTAATTTGTTATGCAGCAAGAGAAAACTAATACAACATGTAACTAGATTTATCAACTGGGGTGTGCTGTTAAATAGCTAAATAATGACTCTTTCCCACCTTCAGAATGTGCGCCATCAATCCTCACAAAAGGAAGAGAACGCCTTAGGGGACAGAGGGAGGAGGTCAGCGATGGAAAGGCAGGACCCAACGTGGGGCAGACAAATGGGAAGTGCCAACCCTGCCCAGCAGAGATGCTGTGCGCAGGCGAGGCATCCACTGCCCCACAGGAAGACGTAGAGCAACGAAGCTGAACCACAAGGTACCAGCCATAAGTGTTAAGAATCTCTGTACAACCAACTGATTTTCTTTCCAGTTCTCAGTACACAGGGCAGAAGGGAGTGGGGAGTTCATGAATTTGTTTAAAAGAGATCAAGTCCTTACGACACTTTTCTGATTATAAACTCATGTGATGACACGCAGAGAGCTCAGAAGCATTTACGTACGGTGGCAGGCAAAACACTGTGTTCATCTACTACCATTGTATTTTCCTTTTCCTTAGTGCAAAGAAAGGCTTTAGTTCCAGGCTCCCTTATAGGTAGGCTAGGGCCATTTGATGGAGTTCTTATCAATGGGATAGAAGCAGAAATAACACAAGTCATTTCTAGGCCTGACTCTTAAAACACATCCTAAGCCAATCATCTCTTGTTCCTGATGGGACCACGTGTTAAGATGACCACAGGTTGAAGGAAGTTTGGGTCCCTGAGTCACTGAATGGAAGAAAAGACCTCCACAGACCCACACTGGACTTTGCAAAAACCATAAATAAGTATTTGTTATGTTAAGGTGTTGAATTTGGGGGTGGGAAAGAAGAGTAGATATTTTCTTGCTAAAACATAGTCTAACTTATCCTAAATAATACACATATTTTTAAATATATTTCTCATTTGATTTATTTAACAGTTTTTTAGGCAGTCTCTTTTGCTTAGATTTTTTTTTCTTGATTTAGCCTAATTCCCAAGCATTGCACGGGAATTTGAATATCAAATTTAATTAATGTTACAAGATAGTCCTATTCTGACACACCTTGATATTTATACTCGATGATTTCTGTCTTACTTACAACTACAGTGAGGAGCATACAAATCCTGATTTATATACATATGTGTGTGTCTATGTTATATATATATATATTTGTACTTGTGTGTGCATGTATATAAATATATATGTAGATACATAAATTTATATTTAGTTACTAATGGGAATAACAACAAACTGCCTTCTGTAATACCAAATTAAAGTCACTTGTCCTTAACTTTATTTCCATTCCTTACTGCCCTATCTCAAAATTAGGTAAAAGACCTGCCCCTCTGATCTTTTCAGCCTAATTTAAGGACTATCAACTTGGAAAAAAGACAAGTAAGAGTGAAAACTAACATTTGTTTAGCATGTAGAAAGAATCACAATGAGAAGTTAAAATTACTTTCATGAACATTCAGAAAGGGTGTTAACTATTTATAAACCAGGAGGCAAAAGTAAACACCCTGGACTATCTAATCCAATCACCAATTTTCCATTTACTTGAAATGAATTTCAAAAGACCTAAGAAGAGACAAAGGGCTAATACTTATTCTTTAATATACAAGATTATAATTAACCTAACGTCTGTTTCAAATTTACTACTATCTATTAAAGGATAAATAATTTTACAGCCCTCTAATGTAGCTCTTAAGCTTTAAATCACTGACCATAACTAATAAGGTGCTTAATAGCAAGAATACCCTAAATAGAGCCACAGACCACACTTTCACTGAGCATAAATCATTATCATTTTTAATGCAAAGGCAACGGCAAATCTCTGTAATTACTGGGTGCATTTTGAATCATTTTTATTATTACTGCATTGGCCCCATTAAAAATCCAAAACACTGAACTGCACGGAATATAAAACTGAAATTATGATACACTACAAACCCTAATTGAAATCCATAAATTTTCTACTGGTATTCAGAATTTATTTTGTTGCCAAAGAATTTCAGCTATGCAGAATTAACTTCGAAAGTGTTCGCTTTGTCTACAGCAAGAAGCGAGAGCATTTTACGCTGCCAAATTAGGGAAGTCGATTCTGGCACAAAATGATGTGGATTGTTTCTTATTCACTCAGGATTTTACATTTCTAAAGCAAATAGTAATCTGCAAAAAACAGAATTAAAAAATCAAATAGACTATACCATCCATGAAAGGATACCAATGCCAATGGGAAACTTACCTTCACCCATCGCAGGTGACTACCACAGACTCTGCAACAGCAGCATCAATCTCCTTACTAAAAACGACAAAGGTGTGTCACTAAATTTGCAAAAGGGAAACAAGGACACTAGATGACACTCTTACTTGTGTGCATATAAGAAACGAATCCAGGATGAGCCCCCAAGTCAGTCTGAGGAATGGCCATACACTGAATGTAACTTTCTGTGTGAGTTTAATGATTAATAACTTAATAACCACCTCTTAAAAATCCTTAATATTCCTGTAATAAATGCTTCAGATTACTATGTGCCGAGCTGTTTTGCTACACATATGAATTTATATAAATGTTTCTCTGGGTAAAACTGCTGATTATGTGAGAAAATCTGAGATAGTGTATCCTTTAGAATTTCAGATAAATACTGGGATTCACATGAATAAATGTAAACATATTATTTACTATTTGCACCGTACAGCTGATCATACAATGTAATTCATCTTACTAAAATCAATTTTTTTAATTTTGGCTCTTAATAACTTGTCTGTTGTCCACAATGGAGGTTACAGCCCTACTAAACCAACAATTTTCTTATAATAATGTTGTGCCACCATGGGGAATTTTTTATAAACTATATGCATTTTAATTTTCCATTCACAGTACACTGGCATCTTACGGGCCTTAATCTCCTTTGAGTATTTTAATTTTAAGCATACTTTTCCTATTGTCTTTCAAAGAGAGGCTCTCGCTCTCCCTTGAACATTCCTTTCCCACATTACACGTCTGCTTTGATTTTACACCCTCCTGGAATGCCTCTGCGCCCTCTCCCAACTCATATCTCGACCCGACTAAATTCCCAGATCATCTCACCCTGAAGAATTCATTCTCCCTATTCTGAACTCTTGGTTCATTTAGAACCATCCTGGTTTCTCATCTTTCCTGCTGCCTTCAGTTGTTACTTAACTTACTCATTTCATATTTCACAGATTTGTCTTTTCTTTTCAACTATAAGTTTACCCAGAGAGACCATTTCTTTGTGCTGTGGTAGTAAAGAAATTGTCCATAATTCTAAATAATTAACATTTGCATAATTTCAGAACGAGGTATCCTTTCTCAAGTTGCGTACACCTGCTGGTCCTGTTTCCCGTCATGGTGGATCAAGGTGAAAAAGAGAGCCCCATGCGGGAACTTCGCATTCGCAAGCTCTGCCTCAACATCTGCGTGGGGAGAACAGAAACAGACTGACCTGGAGAAGCCAAGGCATCAGAGCAGCTTACAGGCCAGACCCCTGTGTTTTCCTAAGCTAGGTACACTGTTAGCTCTTTTGGCAATAGGAGAAATGAGAAGATTGCAGTCCACCGCACAATCAGAGGGGCCAAGGCAGAAGAAATCCTGTAGAAAGGTCTAGAGGTGTGGGAGTATGAATTAAGAAAAAATAACTTCTCAGATACTGGAAACTTTGGTTTTGGGATCCAGGGAAACATTGATCTGGGTATCAAATATGACCCAAGCATTGGTATCTATGGCCTGGATGTCTATGTGGTGCTGGGTAGGCCAGGTTTCAGCATCGCAGACAAGAAGCGCAGGACAGGCTATGCTGGGGTCAAACACAGAATCAGCAAAGACAGGGCCACGTGCTGGTTCCAGGAGAAGAATGATGGGATCATCCTTCCTGGCAAATAAATTCCCATTTCCATCCAAAAGGCCAATAAAGAAGTTTTCAGTGAAATGTGAAAAAAGGAAAAAAGCGTTATGTATACCTAAACATTGTACATTCTGGTAATTATACCCAATTTAGTTTCCATCAAATCAAACATACAAACACCAATATGATGATTCTGATAGTAAATTTTTAAAAAACTTTTCTCATTTCTATGTAAGTTCAACTAAGTTCTATAACTCTGACCTAGCTCTCATTAGAACTTTCTCCAGCAACGGGAGCTTATCTACCATGATCCTCTCATTTGAAATTGCAAAAACGTTTCTGGATATCAGAATGTGTGTTTAGGCAAATTAACGTAAGCAAGGACAAAACCACTTGTCTTTCAGTAGGGAAAAAGAATTCTTCAGTTAGAAGGAACATGACTTTAAATCTTGATTTTGTCATTCTGTGATCTTGGGCCTGGCATTGGTTCAGTGGTTTAAGAAAAATAAGATGGGCAAGTGGGGTTAGAAGAACATCAATCAGTGGTTTTCAAACCATGCTCCTTAGAGCTGCCCAGCCTGCACCAGGGAGCTGGGGCCTGTTCCCTGCCCCAACCATGCATTCAGACAAGCTACTTCTAACTCTGGGGGATGTGGATTTCTCATGAGATTTTGCTTCAAAAAGGATTCTACAAGAAAAAAAGAACCTAGTCCTTCCAACTGTGACTTAGCATGTCACTAGAAATACTCATTTTATACAGCACAAAACTTAAGCTGGAAAGGTAAAAGGCTCACCACGATCAGCCCCAAAACTAAACCAGCTAATGGCACAGCAGAGATCTGAACTCCATCTTCCTCTTGCGGTCCTGCCCCTGCATTCTAAGTGCCACGGGCTATGTCCACCACATGGCAGGAGGTGACTTGCCCACACAGCATGGTCTAGACCGAGAATCTGCACCGGGGTTTGCAATGGCTAATTTAAGTGTCAACTTGGCTTGGCTGTTGTGCCTAGGGCTTTTCTTTCAAACCCCAGGCTGGATGTTGCCGTGAAGTATTTTTCGATGGGATTAACATTTTTTAATCAGTAGGTTTTGAGTAAAGCAGATTATCCTGCACAATGTCAGTAAACTTCATCCAGTCAGTTGAAGGCCTAAAGACTGCCTCAGGAGCGTGACTGCAACATCATCATCTTTCTTGGATCCCTCATCTGCAGCTGCCAGTCTGACCTCCAGGTGTCAGACCTGCCGGCCCCTACAATCGTGTGAGCCGCTTCCTCAACATGAGAGAGAGGAGAAGGAGAGGTGTGGGGTGGAGGGGAGAGACAGAGGCACACCCACATCTTCCTGCTTCTGTTTCTCTAATACAGGGGTCCTCATCCTGTCAGACTGGAGGTGACTCCCTTCCTGTTATCTTCTGCCACCACTGATGGTTTTGCAAACTCCGTTGTCCACCTTCCAATCTCAGCCTGAAAGCCTGCTTGGTTCTTTAAATGCTCCCTTTGCCTGATCAAAGGCTGGTCTACCAAGAAGTTGAAGCCTCAGGGCCTACTGCCTGGATTTTTCCCAGGCCCTTTATCTAATTTTGTATTCTCTTTTTTTAAAGAAGCCCCTTGAATTTTATGAGCTTCATGCCCCATAAGCCCTGGATCTGCACCTGGGCCCAGTGGATTGGTCTGGGCCCCTACGTCAACTGGCGGCGCCACCAGGCACCTTCCTGCCCGAGGCCCAACCTAATTCCTGGGCGGGCCGCCCCCCCCCCCTCCCCGCTGTCACTCTGCCATACAGGGTGTACGACTCAGGAAGTAAAGCACTGACACTCCTTCAAATCTCAGCTCAAAAGAACTTTAGCCACCTACCCAAAATCCTTGAAGTAACTATAATAAAAATGCTCCCTCAATGGCGTGGTACTAAATTGTCTGGCTCTCCAGGAGGAAAAATGTATGCACACAGACACGTTCACCATGATATTATAAATGCAGTAAATATTTTACAAAGTTTAAGCAGCACACAAATTTTTAATACAAAAAAATAAACTCTATAATATCCCTTATTATAAATTCCATGTATCCATTTGAGTCTCACAGAACGTTTTTTGTTAATTTTGATGAAACTCTTATATGGGAAGCCAACCTACAGTTGCAATAACGAGTAACAAGTTCTGACATGAACGTTGGTTGATACGTTTGTTTGCATTGATGAGCAAAAGGAAAATGGAAGCAAGTGTCCTTCTAGTGAGACTCCGTTCAGGGCAACACTCAGTGGGGGCCCGCCATGCCCCAGGCATGGTGCCAGGCCTTGGGGCTGGCGAGATGGGTAAGGCCTGGGCCTGCCCACACATCTTATAGAAATAAGAAGGCTTAAAACTGCAATTATCCTGATAATAATCTAAGATTAAAATTAAATACTGCAATTTCAGGTAGGATATTTTAAATGCTTACCCAAGTTCAGTTCTATAATTTACATAATCATAACCGATTATTATAACTTTAGTGTAATTTCACATGTGGACTGGGCTTTGTTCACATAAACAAGATTAAAGTATTTTTCTAAAACATCAGAACAAAAATTAATTGTTTTAGAGTCTAAATAATCTCTTTATCTCTAAAATGGAAAAAAAATTTTAAACTATTATTTTTATTTTTTAATACAATAGAACATAAGACAATTTTTATTATACAAATTATATTCTTAACTCTACACAGGGTAAAGGACAAAGATTTCTATTCAATGATATCATGTACAAAATAACAAAACCCTAACGATTTCTTATTATTATAAAGATGACGGAAAGATTTACCAAGCTTCACTTTCTCCAAAAGAACATATTCATCTTATGCAAAATAGCACTTCTGTTCTTGTAAAAGTCTTTAAACTACTATTTTTAAATTCTCAAAAGTTTAAATGTCCTGGGATAACTGAAACATATATTCTGGTTTTGTCATATAGACTTCTCAAGCAAGAAAGGATCCACAGTCGGGGGGGAAAAGGCATATATTTTATAAACAGAACATTATTTAATGTGCTTTAGTCAAGACAGCAGTTTACAGTTTTAAATAAGGCTAATTCTAGACGAAAGTAGGTCAAGTTCAGAGGTTAACTTGGATTAACTTGGATCTGTGTTTCATGATTTTGTAGTTCTCAAAATAACAGATTAAGACATCAAATAATAGAAATTGCAAAGAAAGCTGATTATGAAAAACGCCCAGGGCTCAGAACCTAGAACGTGAGTTTTCTCTGTTTGAGAACCATTGGCCTGGCCCCGCATCTCACTAATTCCTCGCATTATCCTCAACTTCACCTCAAGCCACTTTGTGTCCCTGCTCTCTTCCTTTCAGGTGGTGATTCTTACAGCCTTCCCAGGAACTCCCTGGGCTGCAAGGATTGCCTCTTATGGGTTGTTCTGCTTATTAATTACACAAACCTCCACAGCCACCACAAAGACACAAAGCAAAACCACAAGCCAGTTGTGGCTGAGAGAGGAGGCAGGCACTGGGGCAGGATGGCATGTCTCCAGGACGCCAGGGAAAGGAAGGAGCTGGTAGGCCGCAGAGGGCACCGCGGGCTGCTTCACTTTGTAACTCCTCGGGGATAGGAAATGAGAACGGACATGCCCCATCACCGGGAAAAAAGCTGTCTGCATCTGCCTCCCTCACGCTGCGGACAGCCACGCTCCTCCAAGGGAATTCCAACGAGGGTCCGTGCGCGTGTGCCTGTGTTGGCGTGGTGGTAACTTCCTGTACTCCCAAAAACCACTCCTCCTCTAATATTAATGTGTTTCCTGCCCATGTCACCTTCCATTTATACTTCAAATCTAAAGTTAATTATTGCTGAACAGAAATCTCGAACACAGACAACAAATACTTCCCTTCCTGCAGCAAAACCCTGTAATATGTTTGATAGTTGTCTCTGCAGTTTTTTAAGCAGAAAAATATCTTTGCCATATATGGTTAAGATTTATCTGCTTTAAAGAAAAAGACCACCATAAGAAAAAGTGCTAAAGAATCCCAAGTGTATATGATATTTTAAAATGTCCTTTCAACCCATTTCTAAAACTAAGAAATCTTTCTCACTAACTTTATTCTTTTAAAGACACAATACAAATCATAGGTATTTCAGTTTCCATATGCATTGTGTAAAGTGGGAAAACCCTGAAAGAATTATTTTAATAATATTTAAAAATAGCCTTATAATACAAAATATTTGTAAGTGTCCAACTCATTTTTATTGGATACTTCAAAATGTTCTAAAATTAGTATAGTACCAGCAAAGTAAGTGGTATGAAAAGTGTCAACTGTAAACTGATTAGTTTGAAATGGAGATGAAATAGGTAGAAAGTAAAAAAAAAATCCAAGGAAATCATTACTGATAAGTTCATTCAGCATTTTCAATGAGTGTTATACCTCCTTTATGCAAACCTTCCGGAAAGCTTCCCTATGAGGTTGTCCATAATGAAGCAATATATATATCCTAACAACACAAAGATATAGTTTATTTGCATATATATATATATCATAAGGCAAAGTTTATACTATTAACAGCATACAGCGTTCAATTCTAGAAGATAAATACACCTAAATAGTTGTATTAAGGCAAATGAAAATATTCTTGAATAATATTGGAGTATAGACAAGAATAAAAACTACACTTTATTTGATAAGGTTAGAAGAATAATATTTATAATATTTTTAAAACATGACTTCCGACCTAAGAAAAATTTTTTTGAATTATGTAAATATAACTACAAAGATGAATATTTCACTAACTTCTATTGCTAACTTGCTTGTGCATAGATCTACCATTTTCATCTTTAATAAAAGCTAACACTGAATACATGATAGATTAGCTAACTTACCAAGTGCTTACTATGTGCCAAGCATTGTGCTAAGTACTTTACATACATTTTCTCATTCAATCTTCATTCAGAACTGTCCTAGGTGGTCGGAAACATTATTTATTATATTTGATTTATGGATAGGGAAACCATGGCAGGGAAAGCTTAAGCAATCTGTCTGAGGTCACACAGATCAAAAGTGATGAAGCCAGGTCCATTTGAATTAGAAGCCTGAGATTTCATCAGTGGTACCGTTTAGCCCTTGTTAGTTGGTTATTCTCTAATAAATGTCATGCAAATATGCTATGGATTTATGTTCAGCCTTTGCTAGCTTACTTAAATCTATTGTAATACTGACTGCCCCTGGATTTGGTAGAAACTGAACTCTTCAAAGGAGATCACTTTCACTAGGCAACAATCTAGTTTCATCAGCTGCTGAGCAATTCACCACACTGTCTTAGATTCCAGCTCAAATTCCAACCACACGTGATGAGGATTGACTTAACTCCTAACAAAATAACTTCCTAAATCAGGTGGTATAGCATGACTGTCACTCAGTGCTATGGGTTGAACCGTAACCCCCCAATATGTTAAAAGCCTTAACCCCCAGAACCCCAGAATGTGACTGTATTTGGAGACAGGGCTTTTAAAGAGGTGATTACAGTAACATGAGGTCACATGGATGGGTCCCAATACAATATGACTGGTAACCCTACAAAAGAGGAGAGTAGAACCTAGGCAAGATGCAGAGAGAGGGGCGACCATGTGAGGGCACAGCAGGAAGGCAGCCATCGGTGAGCCAAGGAGAGAGGCTTTCAGAAGAAACCAGACCGGTCAACACTTTGATCTTGGACTCCCAGTCTCCACAACTGTGAGAAAAGTTCTACTGTTTAAGCCACCCAGCCTGTAGTATTTTGTAACAGCAGTCACAGAAAACTAATACAGTCAGCAATTAAATCCATGCTCACCCCTTGCAGGAATATCCTGTTCCCGAGTCACGTGCCTTTGATTGACGAAAATAAGAAAATGAATTGATTTCCATTGGAAAAACGTAGCAAAGTGTTTCAAACCACAGTTTCAAAAATGGAGGATAAGGCAGGACACGCCAAAGGGGGTGCCTGTGGATAACGAGATTAGGAACTCCCGAGGAGAGAATGGGAAAGAAATTTTAAAATGGTAAAAGTATGAAGGAGTTTCATAAAATAAATAGGGTTAGGTAACTCTCCAGGTCAAATATATCTGACAGGAACTTCACTGCTGGCATAAATTCTAAACTCATTAGCAACACAGGGAAGCCCCTCCACAACCCAGCCCAAGCCTACGCTTCCTCTTACACCACGCAGCCCTGCCCCCATCCCACCTGCACCCAAAGTGGACCACTCCCCAATCTCATACTTTCTTTACTCTGAGATTTTGCTTGTGCTGTTTCGTGCACTCATTCACTCAACAAGTATTTACAGCAAGGTGCTGAATATATAAAAGTTTATGAAATGGACAAGATCCCTATGGAATTCACAGTCTGGTTCCCTCAGCTCCATCCCAGTCCGTACTATGGCTCGGCCTAGGGAAATCTTACCTATCCTCCACATTCCAGGGACTCTTGAAAGAGCCTCCAAACCCTCACTGGAAATGAACAGTTCCCTCCTCGGCACTCCCCTATAACTCTGTTTCTGTTTCCTTTCGGCATTCATGTCGTGCTGAAATGTTACGTATATTTACTTACATATATATTCGTGGATGTTATGGATGGATGGATTTGTGGATGTGTGTATCTTTCTCCAGATTATAAATTACATTAGGTTGCCTTTGAATTCCCCCCATAATACTAGACAGTGCTTTGCACATTCTTGGTGTTCAATTAATATTTGCTGAATGTAAATAATAGCAATTAATAATAATCAAGTAATATGCTAAGGTGCAAAATTGCACAAAAATATGAAACTCACCAAATCTAAGCCTGAAAAACTTTAGGTTTATAGCCTTTTCCCTGCAAAATACCGTCCCCATTCCCTCTGCACATGTTCGTGCTTTTTAGCTGAATTGTAACAAGCAGTTCATCACGTCTGAGCTCTACCCCAGGAAGTCATTTCTAGCAGCCCATTCAGAGTGTGGTGTGTAGGTGACACTGACTAAGTGTCAAAAGGCAGCCAGGTGTGGTCTCTGTGGTATGTCCAAGGATAACGGCCAGAAGGTTGGACCTGCACCTGCTGCTCACAGGAACTTAAGATCGGCTTAGAGATTGATGCCTCCACCATAAAACCAGCTTGTCTTCCAGAAGGCATGCTGGCTTTCTCAGTTGTGTTTTTCTTCCTGTATGTGAACATATCAACAGACTGATTCTGCTAAAGAAGCAGCATTTGTCAAGCACATTCAGGGACATTGGCAGTACCCAGCACTGCCCTAACACAGGCTGGCAAAGGCTTCTCTCTTCATCAGACTTTGAGACACAGGTGTCTGTCGATTTTGCTCACCTAGAAATCATCCGCCATGGCTCATGCCTTAATTAGAATCTGAACTACTCTCCTTAGAAGGTTAATGGCTGTGGTTTAAGTTTGATCTTTCCATTACCTCTAACAAGTCACCAATGGGAAAAGTTAGATTCATAGCCTTTCTAATCTCTAGCTACCTATACTTTGGATATCAATGAATAAGAGTTTACTAAAAACTCAAGTATATCTCCACAGATATCATTCTTTTATAAGACTTTTTTCCTTCTTGTATTAGTGTTCCACAAACTTTTAAAAATGTATTCCCACTCCAGGCAGGCCAGATTCATGACATAATTGTCTCCAACACACATCTCTTCAGGGGTCAGCCCCACCAACACCTCCTCCCTGAAAATCTTCCTCCCAGCCACATCAGGTGCCTATTCCATGGACCACATGACAGATCCCCAAGACACGCGTCGTACTGACCACAGTCCGTGCAGACCCAGCCACAGTAAGTTCCTGAGGGCCCAGACTGAGTCTATTCTTTCTTAAAAAAAAATAACAAAAATCTCTAGGCCATATCCACTCCCTGTCCCACATCTATTTTTCACCAACAGAAAAACAGTTGCTAAATCTTAGAAAGCAATGTTTTTATGCGAAATTGCACAGTGATGAGGACCATGGGCTACGAGGTCAGTATATGTGGTTTTCAAATATAATTTGCTGTGTGACTTTGTGTAAGTTACTTAAGCTCTTTAAGCCTCATTCTCCTCATGCATAAAACAAGAATGGCAAAAATAACCTCTTAGAGGGCTGTCATGAGGATCAAATGAAATAGTGTGGTAAATCACTCTTTATAAATAATAATGATAAATACAAACTTATCACAATTGTTATGATTTGGCGATTTCAAGGTGATTTCCTTATACATATACATATAAAGATAGCCACAGGGAGCTTTTCCTAATCGGTGCACATCGTATTAAAAAAGTGAATCTAGGTGGGAATGGAAAATAATATTTTAGATTTCTAAACTCCATGGGGGAAGAAAGAGACGCATTCGAGCAAGCAAAGCAGTCCCCTCCAGATGTGAAAAGGAAAACCAAACATATCCATAACTAATTAACATACGGTCGAATGAAGAAGAACTCTAATTATCACAATTAATGAAATCAAAGCACAGTGAAAGGGTTTTCAGAACAAAGCTTCAGTTCACTCTTCCAGGAGCTCTTGCTTTTGCAATCTGCCTGCTTTCAGAAAAACACCATCACTTTTCCACTTTCCCCACAAATCATTGTTAATATCGTTTGGCATGAGCATCCAAAAACAGCAATGTTGGGGGGAGTGCCAAAAATATCACACTTTCTATCAGAGAGCAGGTCTAATGTGGCTAAGCAGGTCAAGAGTGTGATTGCCATAATGTTTTAATAAGCAATCAATAAGAGCAGAAGATTCAGTTCAGCACCATTTTCAAAGTAAGTACATCAAAATAAGGAATCATATACTGACAGAGAGAAATACACTGGCTCAAATTACTATGCCAAAAAGTGGCATAAAATCTCTCACTTAAAATGAGACTGCAATAAAACGCAAAGTTAATGTCACCCACCTAAGCCCACTCTCTACCACCTTTCTATAATGAAGTAGGTCTCAAAAGAGTAAATTACTTTGCATACCCTCTGGCTCAACGCTAATCTCTAACAGATGCAATATGCATATCCTGAATTGTTTTCCTACTATACAAGCCTAAGCAAGCCAGAGTTACGGTGGCTTTGTGTGATCCCAGATGGCAACTAATCCCATCCCTTCTTCAGTTGCCTAAAATGACAGTGACTAGAGCGTGGACCTGGGATGTAATTAACAACCTATCCAATCGTAATCAGTTTCTTCTTTCACATTTAGGTGGAGCTACTTTGCACCTCAACTTGATCCTGGAGGAAGGAAGTCTTAAGACTTGTTCTGTGGTTTTGTTATGTAAAATATTTTCTCTTCATAAAGCTCATGTATAGCTTTATTACTTTCTGGCCATGGAAATATTGCTACTACTTAACGCAGTACTATTTTTGTCAATCAAGATCTTCCCCAAGGAGTGCTTCATACTATAGCAGCTTTCCATTCTGTTTTGATACACAGTTACTTTAAAGTGGCCATATCTTTACTGCATGATTGATGGCTAGCTTGGAAAGCATTAGGTGCGCCATTTCTGTCAACTCAGCAGAGTTTAGCATCTGATTGAGGTATTTTATCCAGAAACATACTTTCCTGTACCCCCTTTTCTAATCCTTGCTTCAATGACGTTTTTTAAAAAACCCATCTATTTGACCTTTCAATGAATGTTTAAACGTAAACCAAGGACTTATTATAATGACGTATCTTATACAGTTTTCCCATTTTATCTTTGTTACACATTGAGCTGTTGTTTCTATGAAAAGCCAAAGATTTAAATTAAAATGAATGCTACTTCCCATTTCTTTTAGAAGGGCTTTCAGCTTGACATGGCATCTGGCAGCAGCCCCTAACTATACATTGCACTAAAAGGTCTGGAGTGGGCTGGGGGCAGGAAGGGAGCAGATTATTGGAGGGAGAAGGGAGGAAGAAGGAAGTAGAAGAGTGGAGGATGGGAGAAGAATAAAATTCCAGAATCTGGGAGGAATTTCCTGAATCACACTGAAAAAAAAAAGCCTGCCTTTGCTGTGAAAACAGTAAAATCAATAGGGATTCAAGTGAACCCCTTGTCCCCTCAGTCTCTGACCCCTGGTTCAATAACAAACTGTCTGTACGAGCCAGAAAACCAAACCTTTACCCACAACTATGTGGCTGTTGCCTTTGAAGCAATGAGGGTCCCTACACCCCACCACTATTGCTGCCTCTTGTGCTTATCTAGACAGAGACTGAAACTTCCAAAAAACTATTGGCAGGAAGCCAGTTGTGATGATATCATGACAATAAGTGTGGAAGTGGTTACACAACCGAAAGTAAATGTCAAACATTATTCATGAAAGAAAAGAAACATAATGTAAAAGAATGTAATAATCATCTGGAAGGAAGATAATTATAAATTTCTTATCTCGCACTTAGGCTGCTTCAAAATATATATCATTTCATTTTTTACTCCATCTCAGCTATGTAAGAATGGTGTAAGATTCGGAAATCTATTAATATAATACATCACAACATTAGGCCCAGTTTTAAAAAAAAAACTTGATTATTTTTAAGTTGCCAAAAAGATATTTCATAGAACTAAATGTTTAGCCCAATAAAATTTCCTACAAAATCAGGAAAAGAAGCATGCTTTGTTAACATCATGAAGACTATAATAAACTGACAGCCAGTGACAGAGTAACAACAAAATACTTGTAGTATTTCCATTAAAATTTAGAATATGACAAGAACACCTAATTGTCATTATTATTTAACACTGCTATATAAATTCTAGCCAATGCAATAACACCAGAACAAAAAATAAGAACTATCCTTCCTGTAAAGTATGAGATAAAATTATTGTGTGTGTATAATTACGTATAACATTAGAGCTTTACCTTGTATCGTATACCAAAATATATTTCAGATGGATGAGAAAATTAAATGTAAAAATGAAACCAAAAACATTAATAGGAGATATAGGTAAATATTAACTGATTTTGGACTAGGGAAGAAATTTATAAGGACAAAGGCAATCACAAAAAGAGGGATTGATTATCTTAAGGAAAGGAAAGGAAGAAAGAAAACCTAAAAAGCAAATGACAAACTGAACAAAGTATTTTCAATGATTATGACAGGCAGAAAAGTTGTTGTTCTTGTTATTTAAAGAACTTTTTGTTGTTGTTACATGAATACCTTTCATAATGCTTGTCGGGGCTTAAACAACTTTTCTAAATTATGAAAAGAACACATCTCAACAGAAAAGCAAGGCCATGAACTAATAATTTAAGATAAGGCCTTCATATGGACAATAACTTCACAATCATAAAGTTATGCAAATTACTATAAATTTCAGACATGTTTTGAGTAATTACCATGTGTCGGGTATTACCTGAGGCCTTTTATGAACTGCTTCACTGACTCCTCACGACAGCCTTAAGAAGTAATATTATATCCATTTTATAGATGAGGTGCTTCACGTTCACAAAGACTAAGTAACTTGTCCAAGCAAACAGTAAAGAAATAATTCACACTCGATTCTGAGTCTATGCCCTCTATATTCTTCCACTTTGAAGAAATTGCTAAAAAACTACTAAGGTGGAATATATGAAATTTTTAAATTTATGGACATCCAAAAAACCCATAAAATTCTAAGGTAAAACACGTTCTTATGTTAGGGAAAAATCTTTGCAACCTCTCAGAAATAATGGCAATTTTCCTTAATATATAAAGAGCTCTTACAATACAACTGGAAGTGGTCTAAGACCAGTAGGAAAAATAAGCAAGCACCATGAACAGGCAGTACATAATTATAACCTAAAAAGCCACAAACATAAAACTATATAAACTGGTAATCTAAGAAATGTAATTCAAAGAATGATGAAATGCCATTTCTCATACATGACATTTTCAAATAATAAAAAAACTGTAGTAATCATTAATAACATGGGTAAGAATTCAACCCAATAAGGAAATGCTTAAATTAATTATGGTATTAATCTAAGACAAAATATATCTTAGTATTAAAATCATTTTTACCAGGGAGGGAGAATAGGGAATGTTGGTTAAAGGTTGCGAAGTTGCAGTTAGACAGCATGACTAAGCTCTGGGAATCTATTATGCAGCATGGTGACTGTAGTTAATATAATATATTGTAGTCTTGAAAACTGCTAAGATATTAAATCTTAAATATTCTGATCACAAAAACATACATATGTGAGGTGACGGATAAATTAGCTTGATTTAATCATTTCACAATATGTGTGTATATATGTCAAAATATCACATTGTACATTGTAAATATATATACTTTTTATTTGTCAGTTATATCTTCATAAAGCTAGGGAAAATCATTTTTCAAATGACATATTCTAACACAAGAATAGCATTACCCTTATCCATATTTGTGTATCTGTACAAAACAGATATTATTACACATTAATCATTTTTAAAGAAGTATAGTATCATGTTAGAAATTGTAATATAGGCCATTTTAAATTACTTATCAATTTGCTTCACTGTTCTCCAAATTTTCTCAATTCAATGTGTTTGCTTTTCAAGAGAAATATATTTTTTAAATTTTGTTATAAACATAATGATTTATTCTTTATCATTAAGAATACTTGAAATCTGTAAAGTTCTTTTAGAATTTACAAAGCAGCCTCATATGTATTATACCATTTAATTCATACAAAAACTCTGTGAGATAGATACTTTATAAAAGAAAAAACTTTTCAAACTAAAATGATCGCATTTCTTTGTATTTTGCAAGCACAAGGCAAAGGGAAAGTTTTGCCCCAGTTGTAAGTACTAAGGGAGTCCTTAAAAACAAAACTTTTCATTATGAACATGTCCTACCTACAATTTTAAACAATGTCAGCGATAAAACACTTTTCCCTGAAAAATCTTTTTTTGCCCTAAATTCTAATTGCTGCAGCTACTGTTGAGTTTTAATAGTCTGCATATAAGCTACAAATTAACATTTTTCATTATTTGTCCTTTAATAAGCATTGTATTTTACACGGGAGTTAATTCAGAGGCTCCTAATCTGCAGACTTGTTTACAAGAGTCCTTTTCGAGAATAAGTCTGTAAAGCTGCCATCTCTACCTCATGGTACTAACATATTACTGAGTTAAACAGGCAATGTGAAAAAAACCATGATAGCACCATGATTTGTAAAAACAAACAAACAAAATTTGAGTTTCTTCAATTCTTTCATTGTTATGTGACCACTTGGAGTTTTTATTTGTGTTGAAAACTTAAAACGATGAAACAGAGTACGAACTGCAAAGTATAATATTTTGGTAAATGTAAATTCTATTTCATAGATGAAGTATTTTTACTAAATTTGAACACTTTAAAATTAAAATGTATTCTTGCATTTAATTTTAATTTCTTTAAAACTAGAGAAGTAATCAAGAAAATAATAATTACTGTGTATTATTATATGACTTAAAATAATTTTGTTATTTAGAGCTGGGATGTTAAAAATGATATATTTTCAGCTATCAAATATGGTAGGTACCCTTCTAGTCTTATTATGAAGTTATATATTATAATGTAGGGGGAAAAAAATCTTAAGATTTGTCAAATCTGCTCATTATGATTTTGGTAAATAAAGAATATACACCAATTGTTTTTCATACCTCACTGACATGTTCCAAACGAAGTGCGTCTCATTTTATTTGTATTTATAACTCCATGGAAATGTAACAGTAAGATTTTAGAGAGCATCAGAACATTTATTTCAATTAGAAGCAGTAATGAAATCTCTTTAAACTATTAGATGTCACTTAGTCTTTATGTAAGACAGATTGTATGCCTAATGCTTTTGGCATGATCCACAGCTACATATCCCTTTTAAAAGTTATTGTATTGACTGAAAATGAGGATTCCTTTCCTCCTCCTCCCAAGGCCTTCCCAAGTCCAAATCAGTGGTTGATCTGAAATAGCATATTTTCATAAAACTTAGAAAATAACTAATAAAAACCTTTCAACTCAATACTAGCAGTAGTCATTATAAGCCTTTGCTATAGCCAAGGACTCGATGTTGTTTCCAGCTCTTCACAAACTATGACCCTGAGAAGCTACGCACTATCATCGTTCCTGGGGTACTTTCCATCACCATAGACAACGTTTTTCAAACACCTCAGGATATCCCTTGTTTATTTCAAGCATCAACCCTGATCAAGTTCATGTCATCTAACTCACCCTACTTCAGGAAAATTCATTTCAGAACGTATTTCCGGTGCACCACAATCTGGGCACTTAAACATAATCTAAAAAGAACTGCATTTTTGTCCATGTGTATTTTTTATTTCTATCTTATTGTTCACAGTATGCCTTCATCCACTACCTAGGAGCAGACAAGTTACATGAGGGCAGCCTTGATATTGCTACCTCTTCCTTTAGCATCTTTTTTTTTTTTTTCATTCAAGAGTGTACAGAAAAGAATGAGTACAACTCTGATTCCTTCAAGACTTGGTAAGGCAGTGCAGAGGGGAAAGCTTTCTAGAACAGGCAAATGAAAAGCCCTAAGAACACCCTTACACTATCCAAATCCTGATTCACCCGTCGAATGCTGCACAGTTTACTGACATTTGTGCACGGATTACCTCATTCCTCCACTTGCAGGCCACAGGCACCTTTACGCTAATACTTACCGGCTGGGAGAGACCACAAAGGCCTTGCTATTTACAAATACATGGGAAATTGACTTCTGTGTTTTGAAAGGCCTTTGGAGGGAATTTCCATATATATAAACACAAATATGCACTAAGAGCGTATTTTTAAGGGCTTAAAAGTAGGAAAAGGAGTATAAATATCATAAAATCTAAAAACGAATTTATAAGTCATACCAAAAAATAAAACCCTCCTTATTCTATCAGATTCCATTTTCCATTTCACACTTTACTGAATGTCATTACTCTTAATTGCCTGATTCGATTCCAAATTACTTTAGGTGTTTACCCCAAACCAGATCCACCTGGTAAGAACGAAGGCTTGCCACCACTGAAGACACTCCAAAGAGTGTTCTGCAGGCATCGGAGTTCTGGAAATGTTTTGAATAATAGCAACACTGTAACCTTCCAAGTGACTGTTTTCAAGATTACAACCTAACTTCAAATATCTAAATTTTGAAATGTTTATTTTTTAAAATCATTTCTATTATTGTATCCTCTGGTACATAGAAATGCCTGGGCATTATTTGTGTAATACTAAAAATCTACCACGGATTTGTTACCAAACACCCCTGTCGTTAGGAATGAGACGTGGGCCAGCAGTCTCTTCTGTCACAGCTGACAGGTGACCACTATTATGGAGGCTGAGACGGCCAAGCCATAGGAGCTAACACAGGTGAGTACTTACCATGAACCAGGCTATTCATCTGGCAAATGCTTTTTTCCTCAACACCTGTTAGTAAAGACCTCCAAAAGCAGTTTGCTTTCAACTAGCAAGGCTAGCAATACACCTTCACTGTCCTGCCTTAGGGTAAGCAGCTCTCCAGCCCTAGGTCATAATTTGTTCAGCAGCAGCTTTGATCACTTTTCCCTTCTATAACATCACCATTTTTAACTGCCTTGATGGCATTACACTGCTTGGACCTAGTGATCAAGATGAAGCAACTACTCTCGACTTATTAGTGAGACACCTGTGTGTCAGAAAGTGGGAAATAGATCCAATAGAAATTCACAGGTCTTCTACCTCAGTGAAATTTTCAAGGGTCCAGTGGTTTGTTCCTGCTTCTTGCTTGCAGTGCTGGGACTTGAACTCTGCAATCTGGTTCTGAGCCTGTGCTCTTAACCACTGCACTATCGTGCCAGCAGGAAGGAGTGCTATGAACGCACCGTACTATTCTTCCCTGGATGAATTTCATGGGCTGCCACAACTCCGGGAAACCGCACTTTCTCAGTTTGGGAGACAGGTGCTGACGCGGCTCTCAGCACCTTGCTATTGAGGGCAGGTATCAAGCATAGGAAGAGTAGGTGACTGCCCAGTGTATGACCTGAGCAATGTCTATGATCCCTACCAATACCTGATTTTTCACAATGAACAATTTACTTTGTTCATGGTGGCCAGCCTTCAAGCCCAGCCTGGACTTGCACGACCCTAAGGAGAACCTCCTTAAATTCTGTGTCCTGGATGGCTCACTTGCCTCACCCTAGCCTTATTTTTACATGTTCTGTAGGAGTTGCATTTTAATTCCCAGTTCTTTTTTGAGAATGCTGAGGGAATAAACATATTCTGATTTTAAATTTCATCATTAATTACCTTCCCTCAAGTTTTAACCAGAGTTGATCTTTTTAGCAAAACAAATTTGAAATAAACACAAGTGCAACATTCTCCAACCCCTGATGTTTGTATAAATAACATTCCACTTTGACATGGTTGCAACTATTACCGTCAGGCACTGGGTTAGGCCCTCCACAGAAAAGCACAGACCACGTCTGTCTCATTCCCTGCAGTCCCAATCTCGGGGCCTAGCACATGGCAGGTGCTCAGTATTTGTTAAACGGAAGGATGGCTGGTTGGATGGATGAGACATGGACAGAAGAATGGATGGGCAGGTGGCTGAGGGTCCACTTATGTGGAAACCACACAGGCAGTAACCTGCAAGGAGCCTAAGAAAGCAGCAGCCCAGCCACCAGCCCAGCTCTTATCTCCTCCCTCACCCTCTTCTTTCCACCGTGTTCCAATCAGGGACTGAAAACAGAAGCCTAGAAGGATCCAGGCTGAGGATCCTTGAGGACACTGAGCTGGAGCAAACTGAAGTTTGCCAGCTTCCAATCTGTCCCTGGTAATGTCACGAAGGCAGGAGTTCTTGAAAGGAGGACTATTTATTGTCACTTTAGCTTTTGCCAAGACCCAAGGCAAAACTCCAAAGGACACAAACACATCTTTGCCAACCTCTTTCTTTCCTTTCTAAATACTTCTCCCTGGCCCCAGACACAGAAGCCTTCCTGCGACCTCTGCCTTTCCAAATTCCTTCATCTCAGGCCATCTCTTCAGAAGAGCCACAAATAGCCTCACTACCATGAGAGTCTTGTTACTTAATTAAACTCACACTAAGGAGTGAATGAAGATTAACATTCCTGCAGCAATATCAAATACTATTATACTAACTCAAACAATTTTAATTGGTAGATGTGGCAAGGAGCAACTTTTCACTGAAAAAGTCTAGAAGCCTCCCCAGCCCCCAATATTGATCGTAGGTCCTACTTTCTTCTTTGGCAGGTCTTCGAGATAATAAAATACCTTTGCAGCCGCATACGCTTCACACCTGCCACAACCCCACAAGCATTGTCAGACTTCATGGAACTCAACAAAACACCACGCATAACCCTTAACCTGCAGCACAAACAGATAAATGGTACCTTCTGCATGTGTGTAGTCAGGTAACCCTATGCGTTCTATCGTGTGATGCTTAGACTGAGGCATAGTCATAAACAGCACATCATAATAGCTACCATTTGTATATTAACACAACATTCTCCTAAACCTCCACCTCCCCCATCACTGGTACCACCTGGTCTTCGGTGTGACCCCTGGAAATTTCCTGATCTCCTGATCCTGCCCCCTCCACCCTCTACCATGGGGCAAGTGCTGCTCCTTCCTTCCCAGTGCCCTGGGCACTGTGCCCTCCCACCTCCCGGGGGACCTTGATCTCTTGGATTGTCCCTGCCCACCTCCCTTTCTCTAGCTCCAGCCACCAACACAGACACGCTCCAGTTTCTCTCATCCTTCAGCACAAATAAACCCACAAAACCCTTCCATTGACTCAAAGTCTCCCCTCTTCCTCCAGCTGCAGCCTGAGTCCCATCTTCTTAAACTTCCTTTAAAAGTTGGGCATGCTGTCCCTGGACCCACTCTCACTTCTGACTTACATTTTAACTCACTTATCTCTCTAAACCAGAAAACCTTAACTGTTATTAGAACAAATCCTACAATCCTTTCAGGTGATTCTTGGGAAAATGCCTCAACTTCCTTTCTTCTGCAAAAGACTCACTATTCCTGCCGTGATCACCTTTGGCATAATCCACTTTTAAGCCATGGAATATCCTCCGCAAAGTACAAAATCACAGACATCAATGATGCAAATGACTGCAGAGGAGCTTGAAGCAGCTCCACCCAGCAAAATTCCAAATGCACATAATGAATACTACACATTCTGATTATGATAGAGCCAGGGATCTGGAGAAATCACAGTGTGTATCACATTTTAAAGAAAAAGTCCTAGCACTGTTCATGAAGAAATGAGCTGCATCAGAAAACAAATTCTTACAAAATTTGAAATCCAAAACTTAAGAGGCAATGCACACATAAGCAGCAAATTCAGAATGACCAAAATGATCTGGTTCTATACACTTGCATGCTCAGTTTTGTGTACGTGAATTGTATTTTCGCTCCTATTTCAATGTGTGTTATTCTCTCACCCTAAAGTTTGTTAGCTCCAGTTTTCTTGGTCCCCAGCTGGAGCGCCAGTGAAGGAGGTCATAAAAACACTTCTGTTCCCATTTTATTCTTCCGTCAGTTCAGGGAGAATTAAATATGTATAGCAAGTAAGTAGGATCATATGTTTATGATCAAATATTATTGTTATGGGATTTATCTAAAAGCAAAGTTGACTAAAATAATTCTTCACATGGAGAGTAAGGAGTACTACAATCCGAGCTGACATTTTCTGATATAAATTGTACTTATGCAAATGCACTACTGTAATCACTCATTGATCTAGGCAGGAGTACACAGTTCAAAGCCTACACTCAGATATTTCACGTCCTTAAAATCCTTTCCGGCTTCTATGTTTGATATTCAGCCTTCCATTTTTTGATTTTTAAGAATCAGAAACAAAATCTCTCACTTCCTGCATACTCCTCCTACCTCCAGTGCAGTGTCCCTGCCCTCCCATTCCCTACAGCACTTTTCCTGAAGACCAAGGAAGTCCTGGGGAATTACCTTGCTCTCTGCATCCGTTTGTGGCCAGGACTTGAACTGTGTTCTCACCGTGAGTGCAGGTACTCACAATCTCTTACTCTAAGCCCACCTTACTTCCTGGGATGTTGATAACAAACATCTAACCGGCTTTGATCTCCTTTGACCTGCTGTGTCCAGGACCAAGTCTTTATACTGACCACCGAGCCCCTCCATCCACACCTGCAACTCTGTCTGGGAAGGTGGTGTTCTCCTCTCCTTTCCGGTTCTGGGCACACATCGGTAGCACAGAGTGGGTAACCAGAACATGAGTTTAATTCAAGGCAAACTGTCTTTCTAATCTCCTTTTATAAAGGAGATATTCTCCTTTATAAAATCAATTTATATGCTCAAGCAGGTTATCCGGATTGCCTATCTTACCCGCAAGATGACAGATGGATAACAGTAAACCCTTTATTTCCATCGACCCTAGATATTGTCATCTACTTTTTGACAAAGCTTTCCCTTGAGCTTCCTTAAATCCAGGCATTATGACCTTAAGACTATAAAAGGATACCACGAGGGCCCAAGACGCCCACATACATTTAGATTATCCATATTTCCGGTTGGGGTATTGCGTTGTGTTGTGTTTACTGCCAGCTGAGTAGCTTTGCCATCATCATCTTCCTGGGCTTCTCTAAGTCTTGATTTTCAAACTGAGATGCTCACAGTCCTGTGTAGCTTCAGCCACCCTGAGGGTCACCTGTGCTGTCTACTTCTCTGTCCTGTCAGGACCCTCTACTCCACAGCTGCAGAAACGTACACTGAACAGACTCAGAGCTCGAGGCAGAGTTCTGGTGGGAAGTAACACCTGCTGCTACCTAACTGAGCAAAGCCACTCCACATTTCTCCCTCTCCCTCCTGTCCTACCTAGGCCTCTTCCACGTGCTCTGTCCTTCTCTCCCAAATGCGGGTCCACTCAGACTTTCTAGAAGTCACAGCTATACCTATTTCATCTCATCTGGATTATTAATAAACCAAACTAGTGACAGCACAGACCTCCGAAGCACACGGAGTAGCCCTGTTATTTCCAATGTCCCTGACACCTTATTAGCTACAGTATGCCTCAGTTTGGGAACTTGTCTCAAGTGCACTGACTCGGGTTTCCTTAACTTTCTCCCGGAGAATGTCCATGTTAACGGTACAGGATTCCGTTTCATGGAATTGAGAGAGAGAGAGAGAGGGCATGATTTCCCACTCTTTAAAGAGAGTTCCCTTGCGAGTTTCTCAAAACTCAAAAAGGAAAAGAAAGTGAAAAAAAGTAAAAAAAAAAAATGTAGGTAATAACCAATTTTCCGGTACCCTGCAGACCCAAACCTTACTACAGAGGGCATTAGGAACTTCCCTTTGCTATCAGGTGAAGCACCGCGAGTTCAATTCCTAACAGGTGAGCACCGACACTATGCAGAGGGTTGGTCCTAGTTTAGACTTAACGGCTGGGTGTGGGATCTTGTCTTAACAGCCACGAGGAAGAAAGGAAGAAAGACCTAAATACAGAAAGAAAACAGAAAAGAGTCCCAGACACCCAAGCATCCTGGCCTCCCCGTTGTCACCTGGAATTGGGTAACAAGCCTGGGCAGAAGCGGCTGAGCCGCGTCCCCCTCCCGCCGTGCGCCCCGAGCCGCCCAGGCGGCGTCCCCTTACCTTGCGGGAGTACGGGGGCTTGCTCAGGTGGATGCCATCCCGGACGAGCTTATCCCTTATCATGATCTTCAGCTTCAGTTTGGGGTAGCTCACCAGCTCTCTGCTGCGGGGGGCGGTGGTCTGGCCGCGGGGGTCCCCACGGTTGCCCTGGGCCGGGCCGCCGCACGGCTCCCCCCGGCGGCCAGTGGGGACGGCGTCCGCGGGCGGCCCGGGGGGCGCTGGCTGCGGCTCCAGCGTGAAGTAGAGGCCGGCGGCCGCGGCGTCCTGCTCCCGCAGCCGGCGCACGGCTTCTAGGATGCGGCGGCGGTGCGCGGGTGCCAGCACCCCGATGGCGTCCAGGTCCGGGTTCCCGATCTGCTTGCACACCTCCAGGTCATCGTAGCCGTTATCCACGAAGGACTCCGCGTACTGTGGGAGCTGCAGCGCTTTGAGCCACTCGTAAACTATGTTGGTGCACATGGTGGGACTGGGCACCCCGCCGGCGCACACCTTCCGGGCGCCCAAACGGCACGGCCGGTACCAGTTCCTGGAACTTTTAATCCTCTCCTCGAAGGGGAAAGAGAAATCGCAGCAAAGTTTTCCTTTCAGAGGAAAGGCTCGGGCCGGAGACGAAGAGCCATCCAGAGCAGGCAGAGGAAGGGAGAAGCGAGCAAGCAGCAGCGTGAATTCCCCAAGCAGCCGCGGAGCTCGCAGGCACTGGCGGCTGGGCGAGCCGCTCCGCTCGGCTCCGCGCCGCCCCTGGATGCGCCGCCGCCGCGGGGAGGGGCGCGGGGCGGGCGCGGGAGGGGGCGGAGGCGGGCGGGGCCCGGGCACCCTCCTCGGACCTGCGCGGGGTCAGCGCCACGCCGCGCCGCTCCGGAGTTTCCCCAGCCCGGACCGTCCGGGGGCCGCGCGCCGCATGTCGCTCTCCGGCCGCTGCCGCTGCCGCTGGCGTCTGCACACGCGCCCCTCTCCGGGGAGGCGACTCCCCCGCGCAGACCCGCGGCCGCCAGGCGCGCCTCTTCTTCGCGAGTGCAGTCACTGTTGTCCTCCTGGTGGGGAGCCTCTAAGCTGCCGGGCCCACCGGCTGGCCTCGATCGCTTTTCACATTTCTTTTAAACCCTACTTCTCCAGCCCATGGAAGTCGCTGCGCTCACTTCTTCCGGAGCCTGCCTGACTCCAGCCTGCGCGCCCAAGGGTCGCCCAAGGGCACATCCCCGCCGCCCCGCCGCGCTGGGCGAGGCTGCGAGGTTAAGCGTCCCTTCTCCCTTCCCCGATCCGCGTTGAATCCCCCTTCCTCAGAGCCCCGCCGCAGCCCAGAGTCCGCCGGTCCGGCCTCTTCCGTGGGCGCCCACTCAGTGCCCGGAGCCGCGGCGCTTTGGCCTGGCGGGTGGGCGCGAGGTGGGGACCGCCGGCGTCCAGCTGTCGTGCGGGTGGCCCCTCGTCGCTGCAGCGGGGCTCGCGGGGCGGCGGGAGAGGCTGCCACTCTGCTTGGCTCGCCCTTCCTGGGCTCCCGGATCTGCGAAAGTTTGGGATGGGTGGTACTTTCTCCTCGGTCGGCGCGTCCCGCCCGGCCCTAGCCCCTGTCTGCACTGTGCTTTCTCTCGGCCCCCACCTTGTATTCTGCCCGCGCGCCCTGGGTAGCTGTGCCCCCGGGGACACTGCGAGGCGTTCGGTCCTGGAGCCCGGGAATCAGAGCAGACCCTCTCTCCGCCCGCCCCGGGATCGCGTGGGAATCGATACAGCCCGCAGCAGGCAGCTCGAGTGGAGAGAGGGGACCCTCTGACATCTCCGCCCCTCGGCACTTTCTCTCTAGGGAGTAACAAAATCAGCCGAGTTTCCCTATCATGCCAAACCGCCTGGGAGTGGGGACCCGAGCGGCAGGTGGAACAGACAACGCCTCGACCACATTTCCCTGTGTCTGTCCTCATGGGGAAGGAAGGGACCGTGGGGGCGGGCATCCTGTCTACTCTTTTCTCAGAGGAGCGATTCAGCTTCTTGCCTGAGCTGTTTCAGGACCTGACCTGACCGTTTTTCTGAAGGCGTCCTCGGGGGAGTGCCAGCCTCTTGCCTGACCTTGGTAGGTGGACAGGCAGTGATTTCAGAGCCCTCTCCCAACCTGCTGCGCGTTGGGCCTTTGGGGGAGGATGGGGGGGCGTATTTCCCTAAATCAAAAGAGCTTAACCCCCTCTTGGGACCCGAACGCCTTAAAGAACTGATAGGTTTGGTCCTTTTGCCCAGGATAATACCCGACGTAGACGCACAGAAAATGTTCCCTCTAGTTGCGGGGGGATTCTGGTTTTCCCAAGACCTGGGACTCAGGAATCTGGCATTAAGAACAGCTGCTAAAAACGACCATATGCTTGGGGAGGAAGCAAAGAGACGTATGCGAAGACCTGTGGGGCTGTGTGTGGCCCCAGCGCTGGGTCACCCAGGCCGCCCTTTCTGGAGCCCGAGGGCGGGTCGAGGACCCAGGTAGGTGGCGACGCGCCGGGGCGCTGGGACGGTGGAAGCGCCCTCCCCGCCCCGCCGCGCGCCGCCGCCGCCGCCTCTACCTCGCCAAAGCAGGCTCGCAGTGCCCCCTCGCGTCCGCGCGGGCGTTGTCCACGTCCCCAAACTCCTTATTCGGAAGGAGGTGAGCTTTATGGTGTTGCCTTCGTTCCCTACCCTCTTTTAAAGTAGAAATGTTTATGTCATGTTCGTCTTTATATCCCAATACTCTCTCATAAAGACCTTTGATTTTTAAAGGGAAAATATTCCAGCAGTTTGAATGATGCTGCTAAGAAGCAGCAAATATTTATTGGGAAATTACTCTATGCCAGGCGTCTGTACATATATCTGTACATATATGGTAAGTAGTAGGAGTATCCGAATATCCTACAGGAGAAGAAATCGAGGTACTGAAACTCATTTGCCCAAGATGACACTGTTCACGATGGAGCTCGGGGTTATACGCTGGGGATAAATCCGGCACCACCCTTCCCACTGCTAACCAACTAACCTTGCAGGCTCCAGCTCGTGCTGTGCAAGACGCAGGAAAGATTGGGGCTGGTTGTAAGAGATGAATTTTTTTTTTTTTAAGAGTGGAAAACTTAAAACTTCAGACTTTCATTGTCCTGTTTTTTTCTTTCCCAAATTGTGTGAGAAGTCCAACAGTACTACTTAATAGTTCTTTGCCTTCTTATAAACAGCCTTTTCCCCTCTGGGGACTTAAAGACATTCATCTTGTCTCATTAATCCTCAGCGAAGGCCGTGAGTATTTTGATTTCCATTTTATAATCAGAGCAGCTGGTTTGGGGGAAGATGATGACTTGTCCAGGGTCATACAGTAAATCAGGACAGAGACAAGAACACACCTGCCTTGTCAAAATGCCTCCCTGACTGGCAGCAGTGATTCTCCTTTATTTACGTACACAGCACTATCCAACTAGGAAATAAAGCACCCTGGTGCTCTCTTCGGAAGGGAAGCTGTCGCGCCGCCCTGACTAGCAGGAAGGACGCAACACTCGAAGTTCTCCCAACAGCGTTTTAATGGGGCAAACGGCGAAGACGACCAAAAAAAGCAAAACAAGCACAGGCTTATATACTGGTGAAGGCTAGGTGGCAAACTGTCATTGGACATGCCCTTAGGGTCCTCCCCAGGAAAGGCGTTTCTCTGCTGGCGCATGCGCTCAACTGATGTTTACCTCAAAGTTGTTTGGTGCTCAGCGCCACCTTCTGATGGCGTCGACTGCAGCGCTCCACACCTTGTTTCTCAGATTCCTACCTGTAAAATAGGGGTGATAATAATAGCATCGACCTCATGGGTGCCAGGAGGATACACGTAATTTGGATGGGTGATTCTAGCCGATGCATGTGAATTCCTCTACAAATATTAATGGAAAGCCAGTTACATGCCAGGCCATGCTGGGCCCTGGGGAGAGAGTAGTGAAAAATAGCCGTGGGCCCCCCTCCTGGGGCTTACAGTCTAATGGGGCACATGGACCGTCAACAAATAAGCAACAGGTCAACATACTGTGACCAGTTATGATAGTTTTTCTGAGGAAGTGGCACTTAGGCTGAGACCTGGATGAGCGGTGGGCGTTAGCCAGGTGGGAAGTGTGTGCAAAGGCCCTGAGGTATGGAAGAGAGGCCTTGGATTCCAAATCTGGACCTCATTCAACACATCGCTATCTTGTGTCTTTCCTCAAGCATCCATCGGTGTGTCTTCCTAGCAAGCATCTAGATGGTTTCTGGTTCCTTTTTACAGAATTGCGCTTATGCTCATTGTTTGAAATATCCTTGGGAATACTGGCTCTGAAAACAAAACACAACGAACACAGAGGAGTGTGTATCAGTCAGGATTCTTGGCTGCAAGCAACAGCAACCCACCCTGTCTATGCGGCAAGAAGGGAGCTCGCTGGAAGGTTCCTGGGGGCTCACAGATTGCACAGGGGGTTGCAGGACCAGGCTTGCGTGGGCAGGAGCGTGGGAGGGCGGGAACCAGCCAGCCGGAGCTATTCACTGGTATAGAATCTACCCCTGTCTTTGCAACCCTCTTTCAAGAGTCAAAGCCCTGGCAGCAAGAATCTGATTGGCTGAGCCCAGGTCTGGTGTGACCTCCTGGGCTCCCAGGGAAGATCTAGTCCCTTTGGTTTCATGGGTATCTGGGGAGGGAGGTGGCCGTGGGGAGTGGTCTTTGGGATTTGCTCCTGGCCAAGGACTTCTCAAAGACAGATCAGGATGCTAACAGGGGTTTCAGTCACAGAACAACACATGTCCACTCTCACATCCTTCTTGGAAGGTTTTCATGGAGAGTAGGAGTGTGGGAGTGTGGCTGTGTGCCTGGCCACCCTGGCTTCCTGGAGGTAAGCAGTGACTCCAGAATTCATTTCTGTTTTGTTCTCCGGATGGGAGGCTCCACCGGGTCTGAGATCTCCGGCCGGCTGGGCCGAGTGCCAGCCTCTTTGCCAGGCAGTGGCGCTACGTGGAGATGTTCTCACATGACATCACCGCTTTGGACTCCATCCTAATTCACTTGTGGCTTTTATAGCCTTGGCTTTCTGACATGAGTGTCCAGCATTTGTCATTTATGGGACACGGTATGGCCTCAGGGCTGGCCTTCCTCATTTCTTCTCTGCACTTTCGTCTTGTTGGAAGTGAGCCAAAGCGTGCTCTCCCTTGTGCCCAGCACACTGACCTTGGCTCTGAACTTGAGACGGACCACTGTGACCCTTTGCCCATATGTGAGTGGGGGTTCGGCCATGAGGCACTCGGGGGCGGGCGGATGGGGAAAAGCAAGGGACTGAGCAGGAGTGGGGCTGGGGAACGCAGTCAGCTTTAGCAGGAGAGCGGAGAGTCCCGGCATTCTCCGTGACTGTGCAGGGGGCGGGGGAGCTTTGGCTGCTGATGTTCGAGGTGGTCCTGTCATGGGAGTGGGACCGGCAGCCACTATTTGGAAAGAGGGCTGATCCTTGATCGAATTTTGGTGGTCTGAGAACCGGGGAAAATTTTCTGTCAGTGCCTGAAGGTGGGGTGCGGATCGCAGAGTCCATATCTGGCGGAAGCTGGGACCATCTGGGGAGAGGAGCATCCTGGCATCACAGCTCTGGAGTCAGAAAGATCTCGTTCGGAATCCCGGCTGTGCTATTAACTTGGTGGAAGTGACTTAATTTCTCTGACTCTTAGTTTTATCTGTAATATGAAGATAAAAATAGAATCCATGCTTCATGGTATTATTGCAAGTGTTAAATGGTAGGATGTTTGTTAAGCTCTTAGCACGTTTCCTGGCACCTAGAGAAAGCTCCAAACATGAAAGCTGTTGTTAATAGAGGCTGGGGAGGCTGTGGCTCGGCGGGGCGGGGGGGGGCATGCAGCTGGGTTCCCGGGCTCATCCCGGGACCACTACAAATAATCCTACAGCAGCGAGGTGGCATCCAGGAGCCACAGCTGGCACACCTGAGCTTGCTTGCTCCAAAAGGGTCAATACCTCCAATACCCAGCCTAAGGCAGTGATCTCCCTCTGAAATAGCTGCAGTGACAATCTCATCCTCAAAGGCAGTCCCCTTTTCCCATTCTTCTTTGAAACTCCCCTCTCTGGGATCCTCAGATCTTTCCTTCTGCCTGGAGTCTTTGGATAGCCAGCTTGCTTTTCTGCCTCCCAGGGGGGCTGCTTCTCTTCCCATTGGCTGATGGCACCCACCGAGTGCCAAGCCCGTGTTGCCAGATGCCCAAGCCCAAGCAGTCCGAGGGGGGTGATCAGGTGCTCCTGATTGCCTGGTGTTCTGGGTGGGGGTGGCTTGGAGATAGCAGGGGTGAGGGTGGTGTTTCCCCAGTGCCTGCAACTGAGGAGGACGGAGGGGGAGGGACCAGCAGTCTTTGTTCTTGGCTGGTAAGATTCTTGGTCTTTTAGATCATAGAGTGTTCTTTGGAAAGTCTGGTTCTTAGGCAGAGGAAAGTTAGAGGAGAGAAGGGAGGTCTGTCAGCTACACTGGGTATAAAGGATCAGTTAAATTATGTGAACTTGACTTCAGGAAAGGCCAGAGTGATGCGTCTTGTCCTCACGTCTCCGTGGGGCATTCCCCCAGGGCTCTGCCTCGAACTCACTGCAGCGGAAGGGCACGCACCGGTCAGCATCGCAGACCACGGGGCAGCTCGGCTCGTACCCGCGCTCTCTCCCTCTCATCTCTCCGTCTGGGCTTCTTTTCCCTGCTGTGGTTGGAACTTCCGCACAGGGTGAGGGTCTCGGCAGAGGTCTCTTGGCCATTCATGCTTATGGCTTTGTTGCCAGGAAGAAAATTGACTTTTCTCTCCCAGGTCCAGTTTGAAAACTCCCAGGGAAGAGTTGCGGTTGGTCCTCTTGGGTTACTTTTCTATCCCTAGGCTAGGGGTTTGAGATACTGTGATCGACCCCTCGAGTCCTAGGGGTAGGGTTGGGTGCATCTGGGGTGGTGGGGCGCACAGACAAGGCCCCCAGGAGGAATCGCTCTGAACTGAGCCCACACGGTGGGTGATCCTCACAAAGCTGTTTCCAGCGCACTAATTTCTTAGCTACTTCAAGTCCTCTTTGGAATAAGGCAAGACACAAATACATTTATCAATAAAATATATGGTTTTGTTGTGGCAGAAATGAATGTGAAGTTAAAATGAAGAAACTCACAAAGAGTTACCAGTGGACAGGGAATGACAAATAAATCAGTTCTGCCTTATTGTTTTTGATTATTTGTAGATTTGAAGGTGTGAGTGAAGATGAGATCGGGGTGAGGGTGGGTTCATAGGCTCTCAGCCTGGAGAAAATTCAAAAGTGGAAACCCGGCACTTCGAATCACGGAGGGACTATCTGTACAAGTCTCAAATATACAGAGGATACGGGCAGCGTGGCCGTGTGAGCAAGTGATTCCAGGCCTGGGAACGATCTAGATCTGCACATCATATGGGGCGTGTGTCGGTCGGCATTCTGCAAAGAGACAGAACCAATAGTTCTGGTGTACGAGAGGGGATTTATTAGGGGAATCGGCTCGTGTAATTGCGAAGGCTGAGAAGTCCCACAACAAGCTGCCTGCAAGCTGGAGACTGTGGGGCGCCGGCAGCCTGGCTCCATCCGAACCTGAAGGCCTCAGAACCTGGGAAGCCGCTGGTGTAACGTTCAGTCCAAAGCCAAACACCTGAGAACTGGGGATTACTGATCTAAGTCCCAGAGTCCGAAAGCCAGAGAGCAGGGGTTCTGATCCAAGGACAGGAGGAGCTCTGATATCCCAGCTCCATGAGACAGACAGAGACATGCCCACCTTTTCTCTGAGTTTGTTCTGTTGGGGCCCCCAGCTGATTCAGCTGTACCCACCACATGGAGGGTGGGTCCCCCCTCAGTTCACTCAGACTCACACGCTAATCTCCTCTGGAAACACCCATACAGACCCCAAAATAATGCTTTCTCTAGGTATTCCTTAATCTAGTCAAGCGGACACTTAAAATCAGTCATTACAAGGTGGCTTCTGTGGGATGCCCCAAGTTATAAGTACAGTGAAAATACTATATTTGAGGTCCTTGTATAGAAATATTTTGGAAATATGTTTTTTTTCTCATCTGGACAGTTCTGCATCACCCTAGAGGGTGGCCCGCATGGCTTTTAGCTTAATGATATACAAGGTGGGTAGTGTCTGCAGAGGGGGAGGTGACCTGACTACATAGGCAGGGCCACATGTTTAATTAACTATTGATTTGTAGGATTTGTGTATTGAGGTTAATCAGGCACAGCAAGAACAGATAACTTTCCTTGGCTTCCTTTAAACTCAAGTATATAAATCTAAGGTGGGCTGACTGTATATTAGAAACAGAACTTTTTTTTTTGTCTGGAAGTAATCAATGCCTCTTCAAAGCTGAGAATAACAAGCACAATTCAACTTTCTTCTGTTTGTGAAAATCTGTGTTTTATTTTCTTCTTGGGTTATGGAGCCAAGAGGACATATTTCTCTTTCTTGGAAAAGCCTTGCTGTGTTTTGTGAGCAACAGCCCTTCCCGCGGAGGGGACAGTGCAGTATTTTCCCAGCCAGGAGTCACCTTACGTTCCCAGAGATAGCTGGAGCTGAAGTGCGAGGATTTGTCAGGGAAGAAATATTGTTGAGTTTCCTATTAACTCAGGAGTATCTTCAGGTTAAATCTGAAGGTCTAGTGACAAGGCTGAGAAGAATACACCAAGTGAGATTTCTTGCTGAAAGATGACTGTTTCTCGACGGCAGACGTGTGAAGATACGATTGCATTTGTCTCGAGTGTGGGATCCAAGAGTGAATTTTAACCACCTGGTTCATTATCTGGCGATCTCCCAAAGGATCCTGGAGCTTACATCTTTCCTAAATCAAAACAAACAAACAAACAAACAAGCATCTCACCTGGCTGTGCTTTTGGAATTTGGGAGTGGCTGCAGTTTTCATGCCTGGGCAAAGAAAAGCCAAGGGGAGGGAGGGGAGGGCACTTAAGGCATCAAGGTATTTTTTTCCTTGCTATTCCCCTAGAAGTTTTGGGGCCCTATAGCATCAGTGTCTGTGACCTTCTCAGAAACCTTCGTGATCTCCTGAATTCTTCAGATGCTGCTTGTTGACCACTAGGTAGGGAGGGCAGGTGAGCACCTCTTTCTTTGGCAAACGGCTCTCTCCCACTTTCAGAATAATCTTGTTCAGTTTATGTGGTTGGGAGTGGTCACATGACCTAAGGTTGTCCAATCAGAGGGCCCAATCCTGCTGGACACATTGATTGGCTCAGAAATGGGCATGTCATAAGAACGGACCAATCATAGTTTTCCATGAGTGTTTTCTCAGAGGCTTTGGGAAAGACGTTTTTTCTTCAGCTGGCATTGAGAGCTGTGTGTAGAACATAGTTTTGGGGCTGTGAACTACCATTTTGTGTGCACCCAGATAAAGCTTGTCTGGTAATAAAGCAAAATAGAGCTGAGGGATAAAGACATCCCACAGAGAGCCTGCTGGCATTATTTGAACCTAGATCCAGCCAAGCCTGAAGCTAGACCATCCCCTCAAAATGTCCTGGGTACATAAGTCAATAGCATTTTCACGTAAGCTCGTTTGAATCGTATTTCTGGTACTTGTAAGTCAAAGAATCATAATGCATATATTGATTAAGTGTGGAAAGCTTCAAATGTATTACTCAATATAGAGAAACTCAATATATAAGGTGAAAACACGGCACTGAATTGTGCTCATTAAAACAAAAATATCCAGTATCTGCAGTTAGAAAATTTCTTACCAAAACTAAGAGGGCGGTGAAAGAAATATGGTGAAAGTATTCCAAAGACCTCGTCTTACTGGGGAGAGAGAGGCAGGCAGAGGAGGAGTGGAAACATTTTGGTGAGGACAATAGTCAGCATCTTGTTTCCATAGAATGGTAGAGAAAAGTTTATGAACACTTGGAAAGGGAAAGTTAATTCCTAAATGGAAAAGGGGGCAAATAAAAATTTGATCCAACTAGGGGGGAAAATAAAATAAAGGAAAATAAATAACGAGTATGAAATATTATCAAAAGATCAAAATCAAGAATATCGCTTACACGAAATATAAATGTATTATACTTTTTTCATTAAGAGACAGTGACTGTTGGTTGGGGTTAAAAACCCAAACTCCAGTTTTTGTTTTTGTATCAGTTAAATAATACTGCATAATAACCCACCCCAAAACTCAGTGGCTTGAATAAATATTTATTACTGTTCATGAGCCTCCCGGTTGGGCTAATGGTTTCTTCTGACCCTGTTTGGGCTCATCGATGCACCTGTGGACGGCTGTGGGTCGGGCAGGTGGCTCTGCTTATCTTGGCTGGGTTCCACCTTGTTTTGGAGATCGGCTGGTTATAGGACAGTCTAGAATGGCCTTGGCTTGGATAACAAGCTTTCCTTCATGTGGAAGGGCTAGTGGGGCTTCTGCTCGTGGCAGACACAAGGGGTATAATGGAGAGAGCGGATGTGCACAAGGTCCCCTGAGGCCTCTGATTTTGTTACTGGAACACCATCGCTTTGGCTCCATCCTTCCGTCAAAGCAAGTAACAAGTCCAGCCCAAATTCAAGGCATGGGACATGGATACAATATCTTGATGGGAAGAGTGAAAAGTTACATTGCATGTGGTGTGAACATAGGAAAGAGTGCAGAACTGGGGTAGTTGTGGCGTCACTCCATCACAGCTATTTACAAGAACCACATTAAAGTAAAACAATAAAGAAGGGGTGAAAATAAAGGGACAGGCAAAGAGGTTCCAGAGAAACAGCCTCTGGGGCAGATGGTATTATCCACAAAAATTTGTCTTCAAGCCATGTGCTCTTCTTGCAAGAAGATGACGCCAGTCTTCCCATCGAGGGGTGGGATCTGTGTTCTCTGCCCTTGCATGTGGCCATGTGAGTATGGTGGGAATGAAACTTTTTGACTTCTGAGGTTAGGTCATAAAAGTCAATACAGCTTCCTCCTTCCTCCTCTCTCCTCTCTTTCTTCATGAAAGGGACACTTGATCTTAGAACCTAGCCTCCATGTCATGCGGATAGATAGTATATTTTAGGCTTTGTGGGCTACATTGTCTCTGGTGCAACTATTGAACTCCGCCATTGTAGTGAGAAAGCAGCCATAGGCAACATGTGAGTGAACAGGCATAGCTGTGTCCTAGTAAAATGTTATTTATAAAACCAGATGGTGGCTGGATTTCACCTGCAAACTATAGTTTGGTGACCCCTGATATATGTCACTACCCCCGTGACTGTCATTCATCTGGCCAATGTGTCCTGGGGTTGATCTAGTTATGCTGAAGGGAACTTCCATTTCATGCCAGTGGGAGAAGATGTCTCTGCATCCTTCCAGACTCGTATGTGGAGCATGGAGCCCCAAATGCCGTAACAGCAGTCCTTCCACCAGGAGAGGACCCGGCCTCAGGTGGAGTACAGACTGCGGTTGGCAGAGGACAGATGTGGAAAGAGCCTGGGCTCTTGATGGAATTAAGCACCTGGAGCCCATCCTTCCTCTGGTCTGCCAATTGTGTGGGAAAACACGTTTCCTTCTGGGGTGAGCCAGCTCAAGTTTGGATTTCCTGTGATTTGAATCCTAACCAATACAAGGTTCACATGGTTTTGGGTGAACGTATAGGTCATCAATCACCGAGTGGACTTGTGTGGTTTGGGGGACACAGTCTTAAACTTTCGAGGGCAATGTCACGAGGGGGAGATACACACCCTTCGTGCCACACCAAACCAGGACCGTGTGCCAGGGTGTGCGTTCCTATTATGTGAGAAATGTGCTCAGAGCAGGAGAGGGTGAATCTGGGACCCTCCGGCGTGAGTGTTGTTGTGAGACCACCCTTCCATCTTTTGACCGAATTTGAAAGTAACTTATAATTGTCATGAATCCACTGATGAAATGTTTTCTCAAGGAAAATCAAAACTGGAGAGTTTTAGCCAACTGATTTAGGTCAAAGGTAGAGAGATAGGCAGGGGACCCCTGGGGCGGGTGGTGGGTGGTCCAGCAGTGCTGGCCCACGCTACTCACAGCAGGGCCTCTTTTACCACTAACTCTTGATCCAATCCATGTCTCCCAGGGTTTTCCCAGTGAATTTCCATGGATTTTCTACATAGTTTAGGAGAATAGCTCATCACATTTTTTTTTTGTGGAAAAATATAACATGAAATTGACCATTTTTGCCATTTTGAAGTGTGCAGTTCAGTGGCAGTAGGTTCACGTTGTGCAGCCATCACCACTGTCTGGCTCCAGAACTCTCTCATCTTCCCAAACTGAAACTCCTTTGCCATTAAACAATAATTCTGTAGTCTCTCCTCCCCCAGCCGCCATTCTACTTTCTGTCTGTGCAAATCTGACTACCCCAGGTGTGTGACGTGAGTGAAATCACACCGTACTGTCCTGTCGAGTCTGGCTGATTTCACTCGGCGGATTGTCTTCTAGGCTCATCCGTGTGTGGCGTGTCAGGATTCCACGCCTTCCTGAGGTCGAATAATATTCCTGTGTAGAGGAATACCACATGCCACTTCCTTTTTATTTTTTTGAGAATGGCAGACTTTTAGAGAACGTGTTTTCAGATGCTGAGTTAGGAAGGAGAGAGGCACAGCCTAGAAAGGAGAGCCGGCTTGTGCTCCCAGGATCTGGTCAATGGCAGCACTCTTGGCTTTTTAACTGAGCAACTTGCTCCTTGAAGTTGTGCTCGAACGCGTCACAGGGCAGAGTGGGTAAGAGTGTAGGTGGCCGTTTCTTAGCCTTGGGACCTTCGGTTTCTGAGCCTCAGTTTCTTCATCTGTAAAATGTTGATGATGACTGCATGTGTGTGCACATGTATGTGCGTATATGTATGTGTGTATTTAGAAGCACAAATGAGTCATACTCTATACAACATCCGCAACTTCTTTTTTTTCATAAACAAAATTTCCTGAAGATCTCTCTATGCCGGTGCATAAAACTTTCTCGATTTTTTTTTTTTTTTGAGACAGGGTCTCACTGTGTCACCCTGGCTAGAGTGCAGTGGTATTACTGTAGCTCACAGCGACCTCAAACTCCTGGGCTCAAGTGATCCTTCTGCCCCAGCCTTCTGAGTAGCTGGGACTACAGGCACATGCCACCGCTCCCGGCTAATTTTTCTGTTTTTTTGTAGGGACAAGGTCTTGCCATGTTGCCTGGGCTGGTCTCAAACTTCTGGCCTCAAGCAGTCCTCCCACCTTGGCCTCCCAAAGTGCTAGGATTACAGGGGCGAGCCACTGTGCCCAGCCTGCTCCGTTTTTTAGTAGCTGCGGATACTCTGCTTTATGGCTATACTCCGAATTCATTAGCCAGTCTCCCATTGTGGACACGTCTGTTTCGGTTGTTTGCTTTTGCAAATGCTGCTGCACCGCAATTTCCCCATACGCCGCCCTGGCTCATTCGCGCGATTGTCTCTGGGATCCATCCCTGGCAGTGAGATTGCTGAGCAGGGGTATGCGCGTTTAACACGTTGAAAGATGTTACCAAATTAGACAGTTTAATTTGGGAGTGTGTCTTATTAGGAGAAAATCTGTTAGATTAAGTCCACCCTGTAAATGTTATATTTGAATAGCTCATTTATTAAACTGATCTGCGTTCTGCATCTTCCCCAAAGGGCTCAAGGAAGCTCCTAGCAAGAGGCAAATCAAATAAGTCTGAAAATAATAAACATACGGAGAAAAGCCAGTATGGTAACAGTAACCGCTAGCACTTACTCAGACCACTCACCCCAGTGCTCTCTAGGTATGAACTCAAGTGAACCTCACCGTCCCAGTAGGAAGGGATTAGCCCCTCCATTTTGTAGATGGGGAAACCGAGGCACAGAAGGGTTTGATAACTTATTCAATGTCACAGAGACAGGCAGGATTCAAAGTCTGTCCTGTTACCCGTTACGATATTCTACTTTTCCGAAATCAGGAGTTCAGAGAGGAAGGATAAAGCTGGGCGAACGCAGGGTATCATTATTGCTGCGATTCATTTACTCAGCGCTTGATTCATTTAACCATTGGTGTATTTACCCAACCGCTCAACAAGCGGCCATCAAGGCAGGTCTTTGCCACGAGCACCGGGAATGATAGCGGACGAAGGACTGTGGAGCCCCTGCCCCTGCTTCGTTGCGGGGTCAAACCGCTTCCGAGTGCACCACCCGGACGGAAGGCCGGCCACACGCGGCGAATTGCAGGTCACCCTGATGGGCCTGATCACACGTTGCTGCAGAGAGTGGGAATTTCTGAGCCGCCGTCCTCAGCCTCAGCGTCATGGACTTGGTGGCCTTGGTGCACCGTCGGCCAGCGCTTTTGGCTTGGTCGTCATAGCTCGTCGAGATCCCCTGGGGGGGGCAGGCAGCCCCATACGCCTCCCTCCTGGGCGCTGCGCTGAACTGTCACCCTCAGTGCCGCGGGGTGGAGGCCTCGGCTGAGCTGGGAGGCACCTCAGGGGAGTCCCACAGGTCCCAGAGGGAGAAGGGGAAGCCCCAAGTTCTGCTGCTTTCCTCCGGCGGGAAAAGTGCTGGCCTTGCTTGGACACCTGCTCAACCAGGCTTCGATAAATCGAGGTTTCCAGCCTTAGTTTGTCCACCTGTAAAATGGCAAAAATCAGCGCCATTCCCCCCTTTTCTCCTTGAAATGTGTATGAAGCAAACATATCAAGACAAAGAACATTTCCATTCATTCCACACATTTTTTTTTGGTGCCCCTGTGTGCCAGGGCCTGAACATGGCCCTGGGGCTATTGTGACCATTGGGAAGTCCAGGCGTCTGCTTGTGAGGCGCACAGGCTAGCGGGGAGACAGGTGGAAATCACACAGTCACAGCAGAAACAGGAGCAAATGCTGAGTGTGTACGACATGCCAGGCACGTTTCTAGGCACTTTGTAGGTGTCATCTCAGTTAATCCCTACTGCAGCTCCAAGAGGTGGGTGCTTTTTATAACTCCCATTTTACAGGTCAGGAAACTGAGGCACAGAACTATTAAGTACTTGTCCAAGGACCACAGCTAATGAGAGGAGGAATCCAGGGATTCCTCAGGCCTCTGGCTCCCAAACCTGCATCCCTAAGCAAGACACCATCTTGCTTCTATGCTATAAAGTCATGCAGGAGGAAAAGAACAGGATGGTCGGAGAGATTAATAGTGAGGAACTAATTTATATTGGGGTGTTTGGGGAATACTTTTAAGATGAGGTGGAATTTGAGAAGAGATATGAAGGAAGAGAAGGAGCCAAACTCACAGGCGTGGGATGTGTGCTTAGGAGTTGGAGAGAGGCAGCAGGAACAGCACAAGCAAAGGCCCTGGGGTAGGTAGGAACATTGGATGCATTTGCAGAATGGATAGAAAGCTCCCGTGGCTGGGATCATTGAATTGGAGATGCCCTAGAGACTTGGTACACTGCCTGGAAAATTGGAAAAGCTCAAGAGAGGTTATCTCTTGCCGTGTCCTAGGAGACAGAGAATGAGGGAGCCGGAAGAGTTCAGGGAGGGCTTGCTTCCCTAAGCCTCTGGGTGAGCGTAGCAGTATCATCTCGAGGCAACGAGGCAACGGCATTAGGAGAAGATCAATCTCATTTGGTCACCTCTGGCCTCCTTCTCCAGGTGTGAGTCCTGCAAGTGTGTGTTCCCTTTGCTGGGGAACCCTGGGAGGGCTTTGTGTCCCCCACTTTGAGGAATCCTCCTTTGTCAAGTTCACTGCGTGTATTTCCTTTTCCTCCATCGGTCCCCAAATGGGGAGAAGGCAGCTCCAACCTTTCAAAGCTGAGCAAATAAAGCTCTTTTACAATTGGTTCCATTGTAGAGAGAGCATTCGACTGATTTATTCAAATCAATTCTGAGTAAGAGCCATAAAAGAGAGCTTAAGAATGAGCTCGGTTTCCCCAGGAAACCCAGCTGATGGATTAGCACCTGAAGTGGGGGGCGGCGGCTGGCTTCGGAGGGGAGTGGGGGGCAGCTTGCGTTCTGCACAGGCTCAGCAAGCATTTTCCTCGGGGACTAATGTCAAATGTGGCTGGGGACGCCCCTGCTCCCTAAGCTCCTGGGTGGACACGGGATGGTCCGGTGCCTCTTTTGTTTTGGCTCTTGAAGGGAAGGAGGCCTTTGGGAACATAAGCTGATGTCATAGCTGAAGATCATCAGAGAGCCTGGTCGGAGCCCCTCCTTCTTGGCAGCAGAAGGGTAGGTGGCTACCGCCCAAAGAGCGGGGGCAGCTTGCCCAAGGTGACTCCCGAGTTAGCGGAAGAGCCAGAATTCAAATTCAAGTCTCCCAACTCCCTCGTCAGTGCTGCTTGCATCACGGAATCCACTTCCCAGGTTAAAAACAAACCGAACCAACCAACCAAACAGGTGAAAACCGCCCTGACAGTGAGGTCTAGCATCGATCCAACTAAAACCACAGACGCTGTAATGGAAGTCACTTTCCTTTCCTTTGGTACTTTGTACACATGGAGAACTCATCAGCATTGTCTTCGTAAAAATTCTTTGTTGAGATTGGAAGATAGGGAAAAATAATCTCTAAACTTGCTGTACCCTAATTCATTTAACTTCTCTGGTGGGGCTAGGCTCTATTCTTTAAATCATGTTGCTCTTGCCTTTTTTCTCCTCACTCGTATGTCTGTTACGTACTAGCTGTGTGACTTTGATCAAGTTACTCAATCTCTGAGCCTTGGTGTTCTCAGCTGTGTAATGGGAACAGTGCTCACCTCTAGAGCTGTCGTGATTGCAGAGCACGATGCATATAAAGCAATTAGCAGTGCCTGCCCGTATCCATTGTTCAAAATGTTATCTCTTTTTAAATTATTTGCACAGGGGAAATGAATGAGCCTCTTCCCAGTTGGATATGTGTCTGCTGTTCCTTATTCTGCCGTCACACTGATCTGGCCTGCCTCCCATGCTGTGACCAGGGCTGTTCATGAACACCGCCCCCTCTCTGTGAGCCTCCCTGCCTCCCCTACAGCATGTGCACACACAGAGCACACATGCACACTCGGGTGCGCACCACACACTCGCCTTCCTTAGTCGCAGGGAAGAGGGAGAGAGAGCAGCAAAATGTGGGCAGTGAGAATCCGAATCCCTGTTAGCCCACCTATTCCCCAATATTTTCCCTGCTCTGGACTGGGATGGGAAATGTCATGCTTGGAGTTAGTTCACCTTGGGACAGATGCGTACAGTGTAGATCTCAGTATTTAACCCTTTTGATTCTTTGTCCCTTTTCCAGGGCTCGGTGCCCAAATTGATCAGACACCAGAGCCAAGGCAAGGTATCCCCAGGTGGTGCGTGCGCCTGGGACCTGCACAAGCTGTTTTCTTGGCCAGCTAGACGGTGTCCCTGTATCTGTCATGGAAACTTCCCTCCTTGGGCACAACTTTGACATCTTGCCCAAGCAGCACTAAGCAGAGGCAAGGAAAAGGAGAGGGAAGGAAGGAGGATGAGAAAGGGGGGCAGGAAGGGTAGACTGGGAGGGACGAACGGGGAGAAACTGGGAGTCAGAAATCCAGTCACCATCCACCGCCGGGGACAAGGGGAATTGGCTCTGGCCATGGTGCTGAAGTTCATGTCCCACTGCAAGGGATCAGACCCCGCCAGCAAGAAAAGGGGTGTGTGGTTAGGGTCATAACTGGGTCACCCAGGCTTATGTATTGATAAAAATAGGAGCAATTCTAGGAGGAGGAGATGAGTAGTCATGAGAGAGTGAGGGGGTGGAGAGACAGAGAGAGAACTATGTACACACACACACACACACACACACACACACACAGGAAAAGACGTTTGCACACTAATAGCAGTGGAATGATGGCTCCTGCCTAGATTAGGGGGTCACCATGAACTTATTGGGGAGATAGCACACATCTTTTTTGCTAGGATTTCTGTTCACCTTAAACAGGGATCCTTAAACAGTACATGCATGCACATGTGCACGTGTATGTGTGTGTCCAGGGACAGAGATCATTACTACATGTGTTGGAGGCATCGACTGGGGTAGTCCCTTACTCCTGCCCATAAGACAGTAGGGTGGCGTTGCTGGGGCACAAACACAGGGAGCCTTGCCCACTGGGGCTCCGGCCTCGCTCACAGTGCTGGGGTTGGCAGTTCCGTGGGAGGGAAGATGAAAGATGCTACTGTTCTGTCTTAGGAGATTTTGGCTTCTCGCTTAGCCCAAAGGGATGGGGAATTTTCTACTCTGTTTTGATAAACAGGAGCATCCCCCAAGCCCCATGGTTGCCTGTTTGGTTTTCTCTGGTCTAATCTTCTGGAGGTAACCAGGGGCTTGCTGTCTGCCTTCTGTGCCCACAAGGACCTTGTGCCGTCCACTAAGCTCAGGGACTCCCGCGCAGGAATGTAAGGTGTTGGGCAGGTGTCTGCATCCTGCCTCAGGGCTCCATATTGGGAGCCAGGCGCACCCGCATTCAAATAATTTCTGACACTCACTGCAGGCTTGGCTGGATGTAGAGGCTGCTGGGTGGTGACTGGTGTCTGAAGATGAAAGAACTAAGGATAAGGCCCTTTGTTGATGTTAACCTTAGTGTTATTACAGAACACGCCATGGTCCTTGCTGGTCCTAAGCAGCTAAGTCTGCTTGATTTTATACTGAAAGTTCTGGAAGGTGGTGTCCCTGAGAGGTTATAAGCATGGGCGTGGGGCAAACAATTGAGATGCAAGTCTCAGCTTCATCCCTTACTAGCTGAGTGACCTCAGGCCAATTGTTTAACTTCTCAGAGCTTCAGCGTCCTCATATGTAAAATGAGGATGAGGAGGATGATGATGATGATAATACCACCACCCTCAATGGCTGTAAAAAAGATGAAATGAACTAATATACATAAAATGTTTAGAACAGAGCCTGACGCACAGTAAAGTGTCAGCTATTATTATTAATATTTTACCAATGTTATTACCGTTGGGGCTCAGAGAACGATACCCACGAGCCGGTGATTTGGCGTGCCAAACACTGGGAGCTGAAGTAGGAAGGCCTCAGGAATGAGCCTCGGAACCCGGGTCTCCCTCTGACCTTCCCCAGCCCGTCTCTGATGCTGCTTCTTTGCCCCACTGCAAGGAGGGATTCTTTCTGAAATTTTCTTATGTAGGGAAACTTCTTTCCAGAAGAAATGCAATTGTCTTGAGACCCCCTACCCCCAGCAATCTCATCAAATAACCAGGAAAGATTAACCGCCTGAGAATAAAAGCTTTTGCCACGCCCAGACTTTCCATTTGTTCTGAGGGCGACGCTGAGAGACTGCCTGGGAGACTCTGTCTGCGCGGTGGGACGGCCATTCTTCACGGCCACTTTCCCCAGAGCTCAGAGCTTTGTCCCAGGCCACTGTCCTCAAGCTCACTCATTTCCCCTAAAAATCACTGACTACCCCTAAAATTACCTCCACCCTCCTCCCCTCTCCCGTACGAAAAGGGCATTCAGGCCTCAGCCATCCGCTCCTCGAGCCTCCCACCCGCGGGACTGCCGCGTCCACACGTGCTCTAACGCGGCTGCGCACCTTTCTCTCCCGCCTGTTACCCGTTTGTGCATCGCTCGCTCCAGGGCCCTTCAGCGGGCAGACAGGGGCTCCCCCAGTGTCGCCGTGGCTCCATCCACGGGCTTGCGTTGGGAATCAGCCGTGCCTTCCGTCCTCAGTTTCCTTATCTGAAAAATGAGGCTGATGGTAATAGTTATCTCACTAGTCCAAGCAACAGATGAGAGAGGTCACATAAAGTGCCGCGTGCAGTGTAGGAATTAAAAAAAAATGACATTTCTTCCTTTTCTCCATTCCTCGGTCATATTCAAGATCAAGGTATATTAAATATTGGAATAAATGCACAGTTTGTGGTTCTTGCCTTTTTGGGGGTCACAGACCCTGTCATAAATTTGAATTTATCTCCCTCTCAGAAAAACGAAAATAAGCACATACAATTGCAAAGGGTTCAAGAGTTCAATGAACTATTACGGGTTTCACCTCACTGCCCACAGAAACCCATCTGGATCTCTCCTTCATGCTGTAAGTTACAGAGAATTTTTTTTTGAGAAAAAAATGTGACCCACAAAAATGAGCTCGTAAAGCTCAAGGTCTGGTGATGGTCAGATGGTGAGGGTCCGAGGGCCCCAGGTGCTTGGCTACAGATCTGTCTAGAAGCTTCGGGGCCCAGGGCCTCTGAGGGTTCTGGGACTTGCTGTTCTCACTTCCGTGGCTCCCGTGGCCCCGTCTGAGGCTGTCTTATGAAGACAGGATGGTGTTGGTGTCGGGGTGGGAGGGACTCTGCCTTGCTCTCCCCCAGCGCGGTCTCTCACACACAAAGGCCACGTGGGCGCTGCCTTGTACGCCGTCTTCCCTGCGCTCTGCAGTTTACGGTGCAGCCATACCAGGGAGAAGCAGGGATCGGTCTGTGCTGCGAGAGCCGTGTGCACACGTATTAAGAGGCTCTCGCAGCGATCAGCACCCCATGGCAGAGAACGATGGCGCAGGGCGCGTGCCCATTTATTCGGAACAAGCGGAGGGGAGACTTGGATAACCAAGACAAATGCCCCTGTGCCCAAGATGCCGCTGAGAGGGGCTGGCAGGAGAGGTTCAGGCAACGCTGATGTCTAGTGCTTGTTCTCCTGTCCTAGCAGACGTCCGCTCACCAAGGTGGTTCAAAGTGGAGGAAGAAAAAATGGGGTGCTGGGGTGCAAGAGAGACCCCAGAAATCCCTCCCCACATGCGAGCCATTTCAGTAGAGGAAGAGGCGGGTTGCTGTGATCCGCAGCAGGAGGACAAGAGAGACGCAGGATTCCAGGCTCAGCCTAGATTAAAGGCGAGATGGGTAAAAGGTGCCATTTGCAAACCTGGACTCGCACCGGAATGTCATTCGCATCTTGACGATTAACAAGAAAATTGAAAATTAAGAATAAACCTCCAGCAGCATGCGTCCTCGCGGTTGGGCTGGTGGAAAGCGAGATGAGATTTAGGGGATTCCCAGCAGCGGTGCGGAGCAGCAGAGACCCCGACTTCCCGGCTCAGCGTGTTAGGGTAGGGCTGACATCGGGGTCACGGCCGGCGGATAACGGCCACGCTGTAGGTGGCTCACAGATGACATCGGGGGTTAGCTGGCTTGTGGGGCAGTTGCCTGAAGCAGCTGTGGGTTGGCATCGTCATTGCTCCTGTTGGGGTCTCTCATGGCACAGGAAGCAGCACCGTGAGCTCAGGGCCCTGCCCTGACGGGGAACCTGCGTGGCTCGGGGGGTGGGAGCTTGGGGAGAGGAACTGTCTCCTCCTGAGGGGGCCTTGGGGACTCAGCTAAGAGCCCAAGGCACGTTTTGGTGGGAAGAGGGTGGTCCCACCTGCTGGACCCCACCCCACGCCTCCCAAATGGCTCGAAGTTTGCAAGAGGGATTTCAGCAGGGAAGCTGTGGGCTTATTTTCCTCACGCTCTAATTCATGACCAGCTTCAGATGTCAGACTTGGAGCTTCCTGCGGCTGACCTGGCCGCAGAGCGATGTGCAGCTGTCCCCCGGGGCCCTTGCCCCTGACTGCTACCCTGTGGCTGCAATTCTCAGTCCAGCAGCCTCCCTCCTGCCCCCCACCACAGCCACGCATGGAAGGCTCAGGACCCTCCAACTTCAGGGCCAGACTTGCCTTCCTTATAAGAAAAACATGCGGGTTAATGACATTTTAAAGTGAACATTTTTGAGCCCTTAATATATGTCAGGCTTAGAGCTATACACACATAATTTGTTTTTTATTTTTTTATTTCAGCATATTATGGGGGTACAGATGTTTAGGTTACGTATGTTGCCCTTGCCCCTCCCCCACACACATAATTTTGTTCAGTTCTCACAATAATCCCACAAGGTGTTATTATTATCCCCATTTTACAGATGAAGACATCGAGGCTCCCAGAGGTCAATTTCCCTGCCTGAGCTTATGCAGCTAAGAAGAATGAAGCCAGGACTCTGATCAGGCTTTGTCTGCAGAGCCCAGGCAGAGCCACCTGCTTCTCAGCCTCGCTGTGGAAGGGAGGCTCCGGACCCCCCTGGGACCTGCCAAAGGAGTTCCCCCTCCCCACCCTGACATCCTCCTGGCCACGGCCGGCTTGGGCTCCATAGCAGGTGCTGCCAGTGCCCTCGCTGCTCCTCTGCCTGCCGGTCACCTTTGCCTGATGCTCGCTGTGGCCACCGATACCCACTTTGCTGGAAGTGCTTGGAAATCAGGACCCTCCAGGGAGCATCTCTCAGTCGCGACTGGTGAGATTTTATGAATGCATATCCCAGGCCCTGCACCCCTAGGCTGGGGTAAGTCCGACGTGTACCTTCTGCACGTTTTCTCAGTTGAATTTAGCTCTGGGATGCTCATGGTGAAACTTGGTTGGTAACAGAACTTCTATCAGCTGCCTTCCTTTTTCCATAGTCATACCTGGCCCCAGTCTGTCAACAGAGTGTCCTGGAATCTCCCCCAAGTAAACCACTTTTACCTGAACCCTTGTCTGGGGGAGTCTGCTTTTGGCAGGACCCAGGTGCATGTTCTCTGTGGGGCTGTGGGTCAGGACGGTGGTCCAAAGGCCTCCCCAAGGCAGAAGGCGCATCTTCCCTCAAACAGTGCACACGCCCCCTCACGGTCCCCCTCACTCTGCTTGCTGTTTTGTTACTTGCTCATTATTTACTTACGTGTGTGTTACTTCCACATCCCAGGCTGAGAATTCCGTCCTTGGACTGATAGAAATCTTTTCTCTGCCAGTTCCACTTGTGGCTGTCGGCTCAGACGTTGCCCATTTTCTGGGCTCCCGGGGAACTCACAGTCATTTTTCTAGGTGAGAGCTCTTCGCTCTGGACTTCGTCCTGCTGTGATCACCAGATCTGGTCATGCCGCCTGGAAGCTGAGGAGCGGTCCCCTGGGAGATCTAGTCTCAGTGGCTTAGTAAACACACACCCTTTCCTCTGGTGTCTACTGTAACCTCACGCCCACTTTCCTCTATCTGTCTGGGATGGAAACGTTTGGCGCCATTTGTGGCAAAATCCACTGATTCAAGAGTCACAGGCCGCAGCGCAGGGCTTGGCGTCGTGGAAGGCTGAGGAGATTCAAGAGGGAATGCGCTGAGCCCAGGGGATTTCTGAGGCTGCGAGGCTACTCTGTGTGACGGAGCAACTGTGGGTACATTCGTCCAAACCCTAGGACGCACGGCACCAAGAGGGAGCCCCGACGTGAACTGTGGGGTTTGGCTAATGACAGCGTCTCGCTGCTGGCTCGTCAGTCGTAGCGGATGCGCCGCACTGATGCCTCGCGTTAACAGCAGGGGCCCTGGAGATGGCGGCGTCGAGGGGCTCTGTGGGGGCTCTACGCTTTCTGCTCATTTTTCTGTAAACCCAAAACCACTTTAAAAAACAAAGTCTATTAATTAAACAGCAACAACAAAATGAACGAGCCCACAGTGTTTGCCCCTACGCAGCTCGCTGCCGAGAGGAACAGGAGACCACGGAGACCTGCGCTGGGAGAGAGGAGGCTTTTACGGAACACACCGGAGCGCCTGCGACCAGCTGGCGGCGCGTGTCCTTTTATTGTTCCTAAGTTTCCTGCCTAGTTTCAAATGCTGCAGAAGATGGAGTTGACACTATGACCTTGGGCACTGGAGTTGGGTCGGGCTGGGACCCTGAGTTATGTTTTCTCCTCAGAGGTGTCAGAAGGTTTCGGAGGCAGGAGCACAGCCTCTGCGTTGGATCCCCTGTGTTTGGATCTCAGCGCTGCCCCTGTGTAATAACCGGAACATGGGGGGACCCGCCGGATCCACTGCGAGATGAACTTGCATTGACGCTCCATGAATCACCCGACCTCCACAAGCCCCTGCTCCGACTGGGGGACCTAGGGACGTTTTGGGTCCCTGGAATTAGTGTCTGTTCAGAGCCAGTGTCCAGTGATCCTGGGTGCGTCTGATCATTCTCCCCAGTGTACAGGCATCCTGGTAAAAGGTTACAGATCCTTGGGGGCGGGCTGAGAGAAAGAGCAACAGTGTACACTTTTGGCGGGGGAGCGGAGTCCTTCCTTGAGGGTTCTGGGTCTGCGAACCGGCTTAACTCTGGGAATTGGCCGAGGGGCTCTGACTCTCTGATTTATTTATTTATTTTTGAGACAGAGTGTCGCTCTGTCACCCTGGGTAGAGTGCGGTGGCATCATTGTTGCTCACGGCAACCTTCCACTCCTGGGCTCAAGCGATCCTCCTGCCCCGACCTCCCGAGTAGCTGGGACTACAGGCACGCACCATGGTGCCCGGCTAATTTTTCTGTTTTTAGCAGAGACGGGGTCTCGCTCTTGCTCAGGCTGGTCTACTCTGTTTTTATGATTCAGTTTAGACTTCTGCTCAGCTGACCTAGAACTCGTCCACTTATGCAGATCGAATACAAATGTAATAGGCTTCTTATCTCTTTCACTTGTAGGAACACCACGATTAACTCGCCAGCACCAAGGCCTGCGGACGTCAGACTGTGCTGTCCACTGCGGCAACGGTGCCCACCTTGCCTCTGGCGACTGAGTGCCGTGGGCACTTGGCCCCGGACACCGCAGTGTGCCTTGGGCACATCACTCACCCTCTTCATGCCTCAGGCTCCCCTCTGCACAGTGGGGATACTAACAGTGCCCACCCGCAGGGCTGCCGAGAGGTTTAGAGGAGTACGTGGAGAGCGACAGATGAGTCTCAGAGCCCACATGTGGTTACTGGAATTATTCGTGGTGAGAGGGGAGAGAAGAAGGTGCTGAGCAGACCAGTTCACTCACCCTCCGCAGGTGTCCTGGGTGCCTTCTCTGTGCCCCCCACCGTGATCGCTGCTGAGGATAAACAGTGAGCAGAGTGGGGGCAGTGGCCGCCTTTGGGGGCTGAGTGGAGGATTATGCAGTTATGCAGCGTGGTCCTGGCGCACGCAGGCGGTGCCCAGGGAGTACGGGGCACAGGATCCTGGGACCCTGGCACAGAAACACTGAAAGGACACAGCCTGCCCTGCCTCTCTGGTTCCTGAGGTGGGACAGGAGCCTGCTGAGGTCACTCACCTTGCCCTGGACTCCGGACACAGCACTTCAACATCCAGAAAATATCTCCTGGTTCAGCTCATCCCACAGCAGAGGGGGGCCTCAGATTGATGCCGGGGGTGCATCCTGGGCTGGCCCAGAGCTGTCGATGCGCCCTCCACAATAGTTCCGAGTCTCCTTCCTCTGTCCATCTGCACCGCTGGGGCTCCTGAGCCTTGGTGGTGGGGCGTGGGGGCGGGCTGCAGGGGTCCCGCATGGCCCGGCCCTGCCCACCCCTATGCCCAGCACACCTCTGTCCTGGCACCCACCACGCTTCAGCCGCACAGGCCTTCTGGCTGCCTCCTTCCCAGCCTCCAGGCTTTTGCACGTGCTATTCCCTCTCCCTGAACACCCTTCACTGGGCTGAGAGCGACTCCTCCGGTACACTTCCTCTCAGCTGTCACTTCCTCCCGCACCATGTTCCTGCGGCTGTCCCTCTCCCAGCCCCAAGACCTGCTGAGGCTGCTGCCTTTCGGGTTCCCATGTACAGTGGCCAGCGCCCTCCCGCCGGGCGCTGAGCTCCACAGGGGCAGAGACGACACCTGCCATAGTCACAGCGGCCCCGGCCCCGTCACCGCGCCTGGTGCGTCGTGATGCTCAGTAGGTGTCTGTCCACAGGTAGCGCAAAGACGGCGCCTTCACCAGATCATCCACCAGGCCGAATTCTGCACGTGGTTGGAGCAGCCTCAGTTGTCCGGACACCTCCAAATCGTTCGAGACGCAGAACAGGGCGAAGACCAGGTGAATGTGGCCGGTGTCCACCCTATCCGGGCGAGCCCCCTCTCCGATCCTCCTTGCGCAGGGAGGCCACCGGGCCGGGCGGGGGGCGCTGCCGCCGCCCGCAGGTGAGCCCCGCGCAGGCCCGGTCCCTCGTGCCCGCGGTGCGCGCCGGCGGCCAGCAGAGGGCGGCGGCGCGCCGGGAGCGGCCGGGCAGCGCCAGGAGCCCGCGCGAGCCGCGCTCAGACGCCCGTGGCCCGCGGAGAGGCCGCGCGCACCGGAGGCGGCCGCGTCCTTCCTCCTCCCGAAGTGCAGGCAGAGCCCCCGGAGCCATGGCCAGCCCTCCCGGCAGCCCCGAGGACGCGGGCAAGGCCAGGGGCAGGGACGGCCGGCCGAGGGGCGACGAGGACGACGCCCCCCCGGAGGAGAAGAGGCTGAGGCTGGGGCTGGAGGGCGGAGGCGCGGGGACCGAGGACGGGGAAGGCGCGCCGCGTCTGGGCAGCGACGGCCCCGGCACCGCGGCAGGTGGCGAAGGCGGAGGCGTAAGTGAGCCGGGCGCGGGGTCCTGCGGGCCGGGGGCGGGGGCGGGATGCGCCGCGGCCGCTGTCAGGTCGAACTTGATAATTGGGCAGCAACTCCTGCGGGCGCGAGGTGACAGCTTGCGGGGACCTCCCGAGAAACTAGGTGCCCGGGTGCTGGTGGCATTGACTCCCTGCGGCCGGAGACCCGCTGGCGTCTGAGGTTGGCCCAGAAGGGGAGGAGGCAGCCCTGTGTCCCGGGGGCCCCAGGAGGGGAAGGAGGCGGGGTTGCTCCGAGCGGCCTCGCCACGCACCCCCATCCTGGGCAGGGCTGTTTGGGGCGCTCTCCGGGACTTTGCAGGGGTGCATGCGTGCCTCTCCCCGGTGAGGGGCTTGGCCAAGCCCGCCCTGCCCTCCTGTTGCCGCCCGGCGTTCGGGTGGGCAGCGGAGTTGCGAGGAGGCGGGTGGCTTCATCCGGAGTCCGCTCGCCTCTCCCCATCCCGTGAGGCCGACTGCTTGGCACCCCGGCGCTGCCCCGTCGGGGAGGGCGACCGCGAGGTGCGGTAGGTGAGTCACCGGGCATGTGTGGGATGGGGCTCGCTGGCCGCCTCGGCCTCCTGGGGTTCACTCTGAGCTTCCTCTCCTGACTCTTGCAGCTGTGACTTTGCTGACCTTCCGTTTGGGGAGCGATGTGTTTGGAGGACAGATGGGGGCTGGCCGGAGAGCTGCTCCCCTTCGCAAAGGCTGCCGCCTTGATGGTTTCCCGTGGATAATGGGGGTGACCTCTTTGTTCCTTCCACATGTTTTTATTCTTGACCATTTGCTCAGCTGAGCTTGTCTTAAAAATTTGATTAGTCGCTAATGAGCCCCAGGCGGGAGAGTTCCCCTTCCTTCTGGATCATTTATTTAGGCAGCAGCAGCAGACAGCCCTCCCTCCCCCGGCTGCTCCAGCGCTCGCCGGACCAGGCGTGGGGCTGTTCCCGGACGCTGTTTGGGAGCCCTCCTCGTAGTGACGGCCTCGTCTCCCTGTGGATGTGACCGCATCCAGAGCTTGGGTCACCTGGACGCCAAAACCAGGTGAATTCTGAGCGCCCAAGAGGAGGAGGGCAGTAGTCACGGAAGGTCGGCTGGGACACTCCTGGAAAGGAGGAGAAGGGAGTGGGGTCGCAGAGCAGCGAGAGGAGGGGTTCCAGTCCCAAGCACAGGTGCGGTGGCAGCGTAATGCCCTGAAACTTGTATCATTGAAATTCCCTCCCTCCATCTCCCTCTGTTACACGGACTCCACCAAAGACCAGGATACTGGAATGCAGTGACGTGACCAAGCGTGGTGGAACGTGGGTCTGGAACCAGGCAACTCAGGTTTGCTTCCTGGCTCTGCCCCTTCTGAGCTGGGTGACCTGGAGCAAGTTACTTGACCTCTCTGAGCCTTAGCATCCTTATTGGCAAAATGGGTGTATCGACAGGCCCCATTCCATGGGGTTATTATTCCCGAGATTAAGTAAGGCCTGTCTATAGAAAGCACTTAGCATTGTGCCTGGCACATAGTATGTGCTCAGTAAATGTGACCTAGTACTGAAACTCATTCCTTGGCACTTGCTTGGTGTGATGCTTGGTTCTGGGGTGCATCACAAGACAAGGGTTTTAGGCCACAATATCCATGTTAAATGCTTTCTGGAGATTAAGAGAATTACACGTAGAGGATGAAATTTTTCAATGGCAGAAACCTCACTGAATTTTCTGGTCCACAAAGGAAAACGGGAATCCTGTGTTCCTTGTTTCCTGTGTCTTCCGGGTGCCTGGACCCTCTCTGGAGTCCGGTGGCCCCTGGAAGAAATAGAATCTTGGTTTTCAAGTTTAAAGGTTGGCCCGAGGCCTGGTGCAGCCCACAGTGCCCGCCAGACAAATTCTTTTTCTTTTTTAGTTTCTATGGGAATATTCTCTCTGAAGAACCAGGAAGCATCTTCAGGCTGGTGTGGGATTAGCAGCTATTTCTTTGAGGAGAAGAGCCTGTTTCTGCACTCACAGGCTGTGTCTGAGTGGATCAAGAAGAACAGAATGCCCTTTTATGAGATTTTGTCCGTGTGGACCATTAGCTTGGTGAAAATGTCAAAGCCATCCTCGTTCTGTAATAGCAGATTATTTCGGACTTTTCTCTGCAGAAGCTGCATGGGCGTCAACGCCCCGTCTGTGCTGTCTCCAGATGTTTTTAAGGATGAGATATTCTTTCCCATCATCAGGCCTGTGCTCTGGGTGGCTGAGGTTTAAATGTGACCGGTCGTCTCGGGTGGCTCCCAGGCTCTGCTCTTGTCTTGGAGGGTGGGGGTGCTTTCGTTGGTGGTTGCTAGAGGAGGCTTTTAGGAGACAGGCTGGAACCCCGGGAACCCCCGAGCCCCCAGGCCCACTGGAGGGCTGTATTCACGGGGGCTGATTCCCCACCAGGGATCAGAAGTTTCCAGGCTTCTTTGCATCCTGAACACCAGAGCAGTTGAGAAGGTGTAGAAAAACTGGTCCTCCCAGCCCTTTACTGACCTCTTTCGAGGGGGTCCCAGGGTGAGTCTGACCCAGAGTTCTTCCTGGAGGGAAAGAAAAGTCTCTGCTAGGTCATTGGTCCTCAACTTCAACCATTTGCTCAGCTTCCGCCAAGACCAGGCAGCTTGACTGAGATTTCCAGGTTGCTGGGCAGGTCTGAGAATTCAAGGGCAATAACTCCTGAGAACCCCTGAAATCCCCTGAGGCAATCTCCAGGCAGGAGCACCTGGGGTTGGAGCTAGAGCAGGAAGGCTATTTTCAGCAAGGGCCTTCCTGCAGAGGTTAATCCAAAGTGCAGGTCTGTTCCCTGCTCGCTGGTGATGGTCTACACCTGGGCTTCTCAACACTGGCCCTGTTAACATTTGGGGCCATCTGTGCATCTTAGGGTGTTTACAGCATCCCTGGCCTCTGCCCACTAGATGCCAGTTCCCACCCACACCCCAGAATGACAACCAGGAATGTCTCCAGACTTTTTCGAATGTCTCCCGGCAGGTGGTGGGGCATGAGCAAGATCAGCCCGCTAGAGAGCCGTTGGTCTACACTTGCGAAACTGTTTGTGTGTGAGTGTCGAGTTTGGGTCCCTGCTGTACCACTTGTGAGTTATGTGACCTTGGGAAATTAATACTACTCCATGGGCCTCAGTTTCCTCATCTGTACAATGGAGATAATGAGATACAATCTTACAGGAAGGTTATGCAAGCAGTCACTGAGATAAATTAATAAGTGGAAAATGCTTGGCATAGCCTTTAAACACAGAAAAAGCACAAAAGAAATGGTCGACACCTTTTAGAAATTATTTGAGACTCCATCTCCTGATCCACTGGTGAGGTGCAAAGGGGAATGTCATCCGCCTAAACCTCAGTGGATTTGGGGGGCGTCTTGGCTTTCTGCATGAGACTTGAAGGTTTTCTCCCATTTCCCTGTTGGTTCCCTGGGTCCGGGACTGCAGGAGGTGGGCACATGGGCAGGCAGAGCGGTGGCCCTCAGGGTTCGCTCTCACACTGGAGACTTCCGAAGCCGGCTGGCCGAGACAGGGCGTTTGCACCAACATCTGGGTTTCCGGATTCCCCATTTGAGCGCAGCTGGACCCCACAGGCTGATGCTCTCTCTGCTGAGATAGAGATATTTCCCTGGCAACGATCTTTCAAGCTGACACGAAGACACAGCCACCCACTGAAACTCGGCGTGTCTGGGAGGCGCTCCTATAATTTGTGCAGCGAGCTTCTGAGGAATGCAGTGCTTACGTGGGAAACGGGGGGAAGTTCGCTCATCTTTCAGGGCTGGAAGTGCAAGTTGGGGGAAGGCCCTTGTAGAAGGAAGAAGGCACAGAGGACGTTCTTTCACCTGGGATGGAGAGGTGCAGGTACTTACTGGGCATTTCAGACCCCTTCAGGGAAGCGAGTCTCCCTGCGCTGGGAGTAGTTTTGGAATGTGAGCTGTGCTGCCCTTGGCTTTAATTATTTCAGAAATATCTACCACGGTGCTGGCAAACGAACCTGATTTCTGCTTCTCAGCTGAAATGACTTAGACCTCAGGCAACTGTCTGCCTAATTCTTGTAATTTCAGTGGGGTGGTGGTCATTTTCCTTTTGGGTCCTCTGGAGTGCGACATGGAAAGATGTGTTTGGAGCCTGGGACAGGGGTCCCCACAGGGATGCTGGTGGCTTGGATGTCGATGGTGGTGGGGGGTGCAGTTGGGTGCCTGAATGGAGGAATGTTTATGAGATACGTTCCAAAGGACTTACGGATCTATCGGGTATTGGGGGTGAGAGAGGGGCAAGGTCAAGGTTGACCTCCAGAATGTCCAGGAAGAACAGGAATTTGATGCTGGACTCCTTGGCTCAGGTTGCTTTGAGACCCCGGGGGTGATGTCTGCCAGGCTAGACGTATGCGGCCGGGCAAGTGTGGGTGGGAGGGACATCGTGACTCTAGACCATAGTCGAGGCCCTCGGCATGACCAGGATTGCCTGGGAGCGAGTGGAGACGTTAGAGAAGGGGTTTTCCTGGAGTCCTGGGAAACCTTAACAGTGAGGGAGCAGAGTGCCCCGGAGGGGTCAGAGGACGGCAGCCCGAGGACATGTGGCTTCCCAGACAGGAGGGTGAGAAGGACGGGGCTTAGCCGTGTTGAGAGAGCCCACTGCATTGAGCATACTGTGCTCGTTGGCCGTTGCTGGAATTTTTTTTTTCATTTCTAAATAGTAATAAATTTCATATATTTTCAAACATTTTACAGATACATCTGAAAGAATCCATAATGATTTGATAACCATCAAAATTCAATCAAACATTACTTAAACATTTAATTGTGGATAGATGAGACTATTTTGGTCAAATACGTTGGAACAATTATCGTTTATAGAAATGATATCTGTGTTAATGTTTTAGTTGAATTAGATAATTTTTTGTATTCTGAATTTTATTGTTAGTAATGACTTGTAAAGAGAACATGTTATACTTCTAGATATTTTCCATTTTATTTATCTACTTAATTGACAAAGATTGTGTATATAAATGTACAGGAGGCGTGTACACAACATGTCCTGAAATGTGTATGTATCGTGAATGGCCAGAGCGAGCTGGTTAACATACACCTCACCTCACGTACTTACTGATTTCCTGTGGTGAGAACACTTAAAATCTATTGGTGATTTTCGAGTATGCCGTATATTGTTGTAGCTCTAGTTGCTGCGTTGGACTATAGGTCTCCTGAACTTATTCCTCCCGTTCAACTGAAATTCTGTGTCCTTTGGCCAACGTCTCCCCCCGGCCCCTGGCAACCCCATTCTACTCTTCTATGAACGCGACTTTTTTAGATTCCACACGTTTTACTTAATATAACGTCCTCCAGTTACACCCATCTTGTTGCAAACGGTAGGATTTTCTTTTTTAGGGCTGAATGGTATTCCGTTGGGTACATATAGCACATTGTTGCTGGAATTTTAATGGAGGCCAGTTGGGGGTGACAAAGAGTCACCCTAAGTCTGGGCACCGTGCACGCAACCAGGGAGCATGCCGTGAAACCCAGGTGCTCACGGTCTTGCAAAACCATAGTGAGTGTGTGACTCCAAAGCCCTAATCCTCCTATGATGCCGCTGTCGCTTTACCATGTTTCCTTGAGGGAGAGCCCTGCCCTAGCTGTGTCCCTTGGCACACGGTGGCACACGATGGCACCATTGGGAGTCCCTCACTTCTGCACACTGGGGGCCTTTTGACTTCCTCATTCCTCCTCCAAGTATCCGAGCAGCTCCTGTGCTCGTCTACAAGGTAGACCAGTTCCTGGAGGTAGGTCATACTCTAGTGGAGGAGACAGACTATGGCCCAGGGCCAGAGCCGGCCCCCGCCTGTTTGTATAAATAAAGTTTTATTGGAACATAGCCACACCCATTCACGCACGTGCTGTCTATCTGGCTGCTTTTCTGCGACAACGGGAGAGTTGAACAGTTGAGACCGAGACGGGGTGGCCTGCAAAGCGGATCTATTTACCATCTGGCCCATTTACAGAAAAGAACATTTCTGAGCCCTGCATCCCGAGAGCCGCAGGTGAAGAGGACTTTGTACCACCCTGGTGTCCCGCGGGGGCTTGAGCGCAGCCACCCTGGAAATGTGCACAGCGCTGAGGTGGGATTGGAGTGAGTTAGTCTCAGCTTTGCCGGTCTTTCGTATCAGGCAGGATACCGGGCTGTGCGTGGGTTTTCCTCACCACCGTGGCTGGGCACCTGGCTAGTGGGCCGTCTGACTTGTATGAGCAAGAAGAAGGAGGGAGGAGGTGGCAACTTATGCCCCTCTTGTAACCGTCTCCCTAAGATGGGTCTCCAGCAAGCGTCTGGGATCCCAACTGCGTAGCTGCCAAAATCCGGTGAGGTCAACCTTCTTGGTGCTGCCGCTCCGAGGCTCTGCGCAAGCCTCCAAATTATCGGGAAGGGAGAGAAAAGAAGGATGGTTTCTGCAAGCACAAGAACTCAGTTATTGAAATTAACATTTCCCCCAAGTTTTATAATGTCTAGGCATGAATATTTAAGCGTCTGCCTCAAAAGCTCTTGCTAATAACCAGATGGTGCATTTAATTTCCCTTTTTTGTTCTCTGAGCAACATGCGGCTTCCTGCACAGCCGTCCTTGCAGCAACCGCACATGAAGTGACAAGACTTCTGACCACTGGCGCAGATCCCCCGGGGGCCTCCGAGAGCCCCGCGTTCTTGGGGCAGCTTCTTCCCTCCCGTCAGCCCCAGCGGGGAGGTGTCAGGTCGCTCACGGCCCCACAGGCTGCTGCCTTTGCTTCTCCAAGGAGTCAGGACTCCATCCGGCCCCCAGACCTCGCCTGCTGAGGAGCAGGGTCCCGGGCCGGTGGGGGGGGGTCTGAGGGTGCAGCCCCCCTGACTGTGCGCCGATCCCACCTTGCCTTTCAGACCCCCTCCTGGGGGACCCTGGCGAGGCCTCGTGTCTCTGCTCGTCTCTGGGGGAGGAAGACTTAGTGGCTTGGAGACCTGTTCACTTAACTTGCAGGGTGTGAGTGCCTGGGGGGCGAAGGCTGCTGGCCTCTCGTTCATTTTTAATTTTTATTTTCTGAGCTCTGTCCTAGGTTGTCCTGATGGAATTTTAAGCCCCTGCCTTTCCTGCCTTGGATCCTTGGAATTGGGCAGGTGACAGAGTCCAGGGGGTGGGAACCCGCAGCCTCGGGCCCACGTGTGGCCCTCCAGACCCCCACGGGCGGCCCTCCACAGAATCCAAACCTCACACCACAGATCCCTTTATCGAAAGGGTTTGTTCTGTAAATCTGGGTTCAGTCAAAAGGCCGCACTCAAGGATCCGGGAGGCTGCAGGTTCCCTGTCTGTACGCGGGACGGTTCGCTCCACACCTCGTTCTGTGTGCGTGCAAACACGTGTCTGCACACACGTAGTTTTGATCTTTTTATAAAATACAAAGAAGGGATAATGTGCCTATTGTTTGGAGGAGCCTCCCCTCACTCGCCGTATCTTCGGCATCATCGCCCGTTGGAGCCTGCGCTCCGCCCTCCTCAGTCAGTCGACCTGCGGCTGCGCCGAGCTTCATCCACGTCCCTGGGGGCCTTCGCGCGGTTCCTGCCCTTCCCGTTGCACGTGGCGCTGTGGCGACTGTCCTCGCACACACCTCTTGGCATGCCGTGCCTGCGCTCTGTGAGATGTTCCGGGGTGGGCCACCAGGCCAGAGGGTGACCTGCGCTCAGTTTGCATCCTGGTTAAATTCCATCTGGTCACCAGCTCCCTAAGGACCCACGTGGTCCCTCCCTCCGTAGTCGGCACCTTCCACGGCCCAGAGGGTCCTGGGCAGACGGCACAGCCCCCCTCACTTTCTTCTACGCGGGACGGTCCACGGCCTGGCGTGCACACCGCGGCCCTGCTGGCAGGGACTCTGGCTTCCCGGCTCGGGCAGGCGACCTCACCCTGGGGGCGAGTCCCCTTTCCCCGGTGTTGGTGGCAATGCTGCTGCACCTCGAAGGCCTGCGTTTGCCGCCTTCAGGCCTCAGTTTCCTCAAAGGTAAGTGGAGATAATATAATAACATCAGCCTCCCGGGGCTGCCATGAGGTTTCAGTGAAGTGACTCCACGGGAACACGTCACAGTGCCGGCTCGTGCACGGCCAGCGGGGGCAGGGCACCGGGGCGCGTGGTTGCTGCTGTTGCTGGACTGGCTTTACGGGGCAGCGTCTTCAGAGCTGGGCCCACTGCGACCCCTTGGGACGTGGCAGGGACAGAGACTGGGGCACAGTCAGTGGGTGTAGAGGAAAGAAACGGGTTACTGGCAGGTGCTCCACGGGTGGGCTCGAAGATGAGCCCCCAGCCCGGGAGCCCCCTGCCCGTCTCGCCAAGGTCCAGATGGCTCTGCTGTGGCTTCCAGGCCACAGACCAGAAGCTGGGACTGGCTGCAGCCCTGGGTGGGCCTGGGAACGTGCAGGACGTCAGGGCAGCTCTAACTCCAGCTGGCACCCCTGGTGGCAGGGACCCTGCTTGTTCTGAACCCCGAGATGGAGGACGGGGGTGTGCAGAGGGGTGGGACCCTCACCACGGCCCTTGCTTCCTCCTCAGCCCTGGACTCTGCGAAGCGTATGGGGGTGAGAGAGAGAGAGAGAGAGAGAGAGAGAGAGAGAGACAGACGACAGACAGAGAGAAAGGGCCGACGTTCTCTGAGTTTCAAGCCTGAGGTCGTGTCTCTGCTGGGCTGGGTTTGCCGGACGAAGTACAGGATGTCCAGTTAAACCTGAACTTCTGATTAACATTTTTTTTAGCATATCTCATACAATATTTGGGACATATTTACCCCCAAAATGATTTGTTGTTTATTTGAAATTCAAGCTTAACTGGTGTCCTGTCTTGTCACTTGCTATGTCTGGCAGTTCTGCGTGGGGGTCGTGGGTGTGCGTCTGTGGACGGCCAGGTGGGGGACTCTCTCCAGGTGTCTACGGGTGCTGCAGCCCCTGGGCCCGGGCAGTGCTGTGCAGAGCCCGCCTGCTTCTGCCGCCTCGTGGGGCTGGCAGTGCCCCCACCTCTCCCCAAATACGGGGCAAGAGCAGCCCATCCGCCCCGCCACCCATGTGGAGCTCGGCCGCCCAGCCAGACGGGACGGCAAACGGGGTGCAGATGGCTGCGGAGCCTTCCCCGGCTCCCTCTGTGCGGGGCCGCAGACGGAGCGGAAGCCCTCGTCCTTGCCGCCTCCCACTTGCAGAAAACCCGGGCGACGGTCACCGCCGAGTTGCTGCTTGGGACGCTCCTCCCTCCTGATGATTAAGCCACCCCAGACAAGTACAGCGCTTGGTTTCCACCGTAAATGTGTCCACGCACACGTGGCCAGTTGTCTGGGACCCACCAGTTGCCTGACTCATCCAGACAAGGGCCTTTCCTCCCGGGAGCTCTCGAAGAGCCGAGCAATTTCCATCCGAGAGTCTTTCGGGAGAAACCGACTGCGGCTCTGGACGGTTTTCTTCCCCTTTCGCTCTGTGTTGACACTTGACTGTGACTTAAGTCATCCAGGGCCCTGCTGGGTGTACAGAGCGTGACGGTGCATTTGTGTCCAGCTGGCTTGTTGAACGTGGCCTCCAAGACCACGGCAACCTTTCGTGGGCCACACCACTGAGGGGCGTCCCCCTGTGCTGTTCAAAGATGATTCCTGTCTAGCCATTCACGGAGCTCATTACAGATGGGTCTCGATGTCTTTGTGCTGCTTCCGTGAGGTGGGTGCTGTGATTATCTGCGTATTCACTTGCTCTCTCTAGCTTCTTTCAAGCTCCCGTACTTTCTGTGCTCTTTCCTGCCCCAGGGCCTTTGCACATCTTGCTCTTTCTGTCTGGAAAGCTTTTCCCTCGCCCTGCCCTCTCACTTGGTGAAGGTCTCATCTGACAACTGAGTCACCTCATCCTCAGGGACACCTGGACACACTAACACAGTCTCAGTGAGTCCCTGTTGGCTGGTCTCATGATGCTAGGTGTTTCTCTACTGTCGAAGTTAGCCTAGCTACAGCCGCCTGTTTCTTTGAGTAGGATTCTTTGATGAACATCTGCACCCTTCTCGACTGTGATCACCATGAGGTCAGGGGCTATGCTTGTTCTTGGTTCTCATCGTGTCTTTGGTGTTTAACATGTGCTCAGCTAGAATCTGATTGGTGAATGAAGAAGGAATACCTGTTTTACAGATGGGAAAATTGAGGCTCAGAAAAATTACATAACTTGGTCGTATTATATAGTGACTCAGAAGTGGGGCTGCAGTAGAAGCCACCTGGTTGGTCTTTGGGTGCATACTCTTAACCACTTCACCATGGTAGCTCTCCAACAGCAGGAGCAAGAGACAGCTTTTAGAACATGTGTAACCAGAATCTTAGGGTTATTCCAGAAGATGGAATAGGAACTCACCTATGGGCCTTCTTACCGTATTGCATTAAAAGCCCAGTCTTTCTGCCTTGCCTTAGCAATGGCCTTAGCAATATTTGAAGCACAGTTGTCTGTATGAATGGATGGATGTTTGCAATAAAAAAAAGGAGTCTGTATCATATTTAGCTTGTGATCTGCTGTGGCCCCCTGATCTTCTTCAGCTTCAGTTATGCAATATCAGTCCTCCCTCCCCCGCCATCTTCTCCTCCCCCCCTTCCTCTCTTCCCCCTTTCTTTCAAAATATTAAGGGAATACAAATATTTTTGTGACATGGATAACTTTGATAATGCTTGAGTCAGAGCTATTAGTGTGCCCATCACCTGAACAGTGTTCATTGTACCTGTTAGGTAGCTTTTTGCTCCTTCCCTCCTCCCCTTCCTGCCTTCATGAATTTTACTTCCTTCTGTGTTGATGTGTGCCCATTGGTTAGTTCCAACTTATTAGAGAGTACATGTGCTGTTTGTTTTTCTATTCCTGAAAAACTTCACTTAAGATAATGGTTTCCAGTTCTATCCAAATTGCTGCAAAAGACATTCATTCATTTCTTTTTATGGATGAGTAGTACTCCATGGTATTTCTATATGCCAAATTTTGTTAATCCACTCATGAATTGATGGGCACTTAGTTTGATTCCACATCTTTGTGATAGTGAATTGTGCTGCAATAAAAATTTGAGTGCAGGTGTCTTTTTGATAAAACGACTTCTTTTCCTTTGGGTAGATACCCAGTAGTGGGATTGCTGGATTGAATGGTAGGTCTACTTTTAGTCTTTGAAGTAGCTCCATACTGTTTTCCACAGAGGTCGTACTAGTTTGCAGTCCCACCAACAGTGCATAAGTGTTCCTTTCTCTCTGCATCCATGCCAGCATCTATTGTTTTTTTTTCTTTTTTGATTTTTTTATAATTGCCATTCTGACAGCGTTAAGGAGATACCTCATCGTGGTTTTAATTTGCATTTCCCTGATGATTAGTGACGTTGAGCATTTTTTCACATGTTCATTGGCCATTTGTCTATCTTCTTTTGAAAAGCTTCTGTTCATGTCTTTTGCCCACCTTTTAATGGGGTTGTTTTTTTCTTGCTGATTTGTTTGAGTTCTTTGTAGATTCTGGATATTAGCCCTTTATCGGATGTATAAGTTGTGAATATTTTCTCCCATTCTGTAGGTTGTCTATTTGCTGCGTTGATTGTTTCCTTTGCTGTGCAGAAGTGTTGATAGCTGTTCAGTTTCTTTACACCTTCGAGATTGCCTCGAACTTTCCCCCATAACTGGAGCCTTCCTCCCACCCGCATTCCTCACCCAGCTTGTCTTGGATTTTTCAAGAACTGTTCCAGCCTTCGGTAGAGGCTGGGTTGGAGGAGAGCCTTGGAAAAGAGGTTTTGTGGTGAAAGGCGAAGGTACCTGGTGGGTGGCAGTCGCCGGGGTCAATGCGAAGGCTGGATGAGCCGACCTGGGGGACTGTGGAAGTCTCCAGGCTGAAGGCCAGCCCAGGAGGAACAGAGGTGAGCCTGTTGGGGTGAACTCTGCGTACTTGGTAACCCCTCTTTCTCCCCGTGGTTGGGGAAGACGTGAGGAGCATGCTGAATGCGATGGAGCGATTGCAGAGCCCTTTGGTAGAACTCGCTCAGCACGGCAGTGATGCGACACAGCCAAGTTATTGATTATTGACTGCCCGGCTGTCATTAGCTTAACACCTGCACTTGTAGCTGTGATTCGTGTTAATTATCAGTGCGAGTTTCGATTTTCCTAGTCAATAAAGGAAGTGTTCTGGGAGTGGTGGCTGAGGCTGGGCACCACCCAAAATGATGGATATTACGTGAGCAAGCCCCGTTGCCCACCTACCTGCAGGTAGAGGGACACCCTAAAGAACACATTCCGTTCTTGGGAGGACCCTGAGTAGATGGCAGACGGTGCTGCTCAAGTTCATCCATCCATCCCTGTGTCCATCCATCTACCTGCTTATACGTCTGTTCATATGTTCAGCAATGGCTCATTGACCACCTGCTGGGTTCTGGGGAGGGACCAGCTCTGGTGGTTGAGAACATGATCTCTGGCATCTGACTCGCTGGGCTCAAACTGAGCTTCCCCACCTCTTAGCTGGCTGCTCGGGCAAGTTATAAAACCTCTCTGTGCCTCGGGTTTCTGGTCTGAAATTGGCTGTTAATAGCTCTTACTCTTGCAGATATAGTGAGCATTAAATAAGACGCCACATTAAAAACATACGGTCAACACTCAGTAGACATTAGGTTTTACCACTTACTATTATTCTCGGTAGGTGCTGCAGATGATGTGGCGAGTGTGGGAAGGACACGTATTTGAACAGACGGTGGCCACGAGGTGCTAAGTTCTGCAGGAGGGAAAGCCAGAGCGCCGCGGAGAGGGACTGGCCCGCTCTTGGAGGCTCAAGAAAATGCTTCCAGAGGAGCTGCTATTTCTGTCGAGGCCTGCAGGGTGGGTAGCAGCTGGAGTCTCACCTGGATGTGAGAGAGGATGTGGTCAAGTTAGCCAGGACCTTGCCGCCACTGGCAGGGCCGAGAGATCCGGCCCTCCTGTCCGCCATGGCTGAAAGTCCAGCAGATCTGGGAATGGCCGGTTGGGGCAGGGGGCTGGCCACAGTGCCCACCTGTCATCACACTCCCTGTGTGGCATCTGGTTAGCCTCTGCCTCAGTCTCCTCGTCTGGGAAGTGGAGTTAGGAGCCGTGCCTGCCACTCTCTTGTGCACCAGGGCTTCTCAAAACATCAGTTGCTACTAACTAAAAAGCATTAGATGGCAAGTGAGGATCTTCGAAAATGAAAGCATTCTATCTGAATGCAAAGTGTTTTCTGTGCCTGTGATATTTTCTAACCTGTGAAATCATCATGGACTCTGGAACTGTCTATTAAAAGCAATGAAATTAACCCATTCTCCACCTGTCCCCTTGGGGAGGCAATTTGTCAAAGATGGTTGGTGCTATTTTACACACAGGGAAAACTAAGGATGGTGCAGAGACAGGACCAGGACCCGGGACTCCCGCCTCCCTGTTTGCAGGGTTCTTACACGGGAGAACCACTTTGGGTTCTTTCTACAGGGTTCCTCTGTAAGAAATGGCCATGATCTAAGTATTCACGGGGGACCTACAAAAAAGTGAATGAGGGGTGGATTCAGTCATCTCTGGAACTAAGGCAGCTCCAGGATTGAAGCGGGTGGAGACTTTTCTGGAGTCAGAACCCCAGGTTTTGCCAGTAGAAGCTACCAGAACTTGGGCTGATTGTCTAACCTTTCTGGCCCTCAGTGACCTTGTAAAATAGGATGCATCATACTAAAATATGTGGAGACTGGTTTCTTTCCACCCTTTTCTTCTGTCTCTCTCCTCCTCAAGAGTTGAACACATGTGGATCCAAATAGGCTGAGTTCTTGGGCATTTTTAGGAGCCCATTTATTGGTGGGTGATGTCACTGTGTGTTGAAGGCGTGATTCATCTGCCATTCCTTTCTTCCACAAAGCAAGGCGGATGGGTCAGTTGAGCTAGAGAGTCCCTAGTGTCAGCCTCTCCCTCCCTGGATCCCTCCTTCCCCATTCCTGGTGTGTGCACCTTGCTCGAGTTCCCATACCCTGCATCCAGCCAAGAGATGGGACAATCTCACGGGTTTTTTTTTTTTTTTTTTTTTGAGACAGGGTCACGCTCTGTTACCCAGGGTGGAGTGCGATGGCATCATAGCTCACTGCAGCCTCCAACTCCTGGGCTCAAATGATCCTCCCACCTCAGCCTCCCAAGTAGTTGGATCTACACGCACACACCACCATGCCCAGCTAATTTTTTCCATTTTTTTGTAGAGACAGGGTCTCACTCTTGCTCAGGCTAGTCTAGAACTCCTGGCCTTGTGCAATCCTCCTACCTTGGCCTACCGAAATCCTAGGATTACAGGCCTGGGCCACCGCGCCTGGCCAGATCTCAAGATTTAATGATGGAGATTCCATTTTAGCCTGAGTGTCTGAGCCCTGTGGTCCACTGTGGCTTTACTGGAACACCCCCACTGTGGTCCCATAATGAAAGGGTTCTCCATTTCTCGTCTGGCTCCTCTCCCTAGGCAGGGTTGGAGTGTCCCAGGCGCTGGCTCTGGCCCCAGTAGAGCCCGTTAGAGCTCCCCTGGCAGGGTCATTCTCAGTCTTGGGGCTCGTGCCCCAGCGTGTCTTCACGGTGTCTGGCACTGTAGTCAATATTCATAGGTTTTGGTGCCTCCTTTGGTGTTTTTCATCATTTCATCTTTCCCCAACCCTTAGCATCAGAGTCGTGGATGTGTGGGGCGGTGTTTATTGAATATGCCAATTCCTGGGATGACCCCGGAGAGTCTGACGCTCAGGACTCAGCTGGGGTCGATGTCTACAAAAGCCCCCGCCGATTCTCTTATAGCCAGTCTGGCTGTGGTTTGGGAACTAATCCTCGGTGCTACTTTGCTGAAATTTCATGTTTGGCTCTCGTACTTGTGTTATCATCACGCATGTTCAAATCTGTTTCCTCCCGCGGATCGTAAGCTCCTTGGTGTCTGGGCATCTCCTGCTCTCGTCTGCTGCAGTGAGCTGGGCTTTCGGTGGGTGCTCGGTAGAGCGGCTGCCGGGGACTGCAGCGGAGCAGTTGCTGGAGTCGGGCTCTAGGGAGGGTGTGTGTGTGTGAGGGACGAGGATATTTTTTAAAAGAATCGTTTTTCCTTCATCTGCATCTGCCAAGAGCCAGTGTGATTTACTCCACAGAGGCCGGTGCAGCTTCAGGGCGGGCCTTCCCCCGACGTGGAGCAGGTGATGGGTGGCAGAGTTGCCCAGAGCTTTCCTGGGAGATGCTTCGGTGTCTCCTCAGCGAGTTGAACTCGAGCTTTCACTTCTGTTTAACCCTGTTGCTGGCCATGAGTGCACCCCGGGCACTGTCGGATCTGCTGCAGAAGTGTGTGTGGAGGTCCCAGGATCGAGCGTGGGATGGGGAACCTCCTCTACTGAACAAAACCACGGGGTGCTCGTGCTGGAGGAAGGCGCATCGTCATCCATTACCACTCGCTCAGCCACATGTGGGGTGAGGACATGGCGTCCCAGACTGGAGCCTCCTTTTAGGTCGTCAAGCTTGATCAAACCGTTTCTGAATTCCTCATACACACACAGTCAGCACCATGGTTAGTGCTGACGGGATAACCTTTTACTTGTTTCCTAGGCTTGGCAGGAAAGTAAATGTAGAGCCACCTTCCTTGAGGGGTCTTTCTTTTGCATCAGGGCTTCTCAAAACATTGTCCTCAGAACACCTGTGAGGGCCCCTGCTGGGACGCTTAGTGTATACGCGGATTCCAGGGGCCCATCCTTGAGAGTCGAAGTCTCTGGGGCTGGGGCCACAAAATGAATGGATAAAGAATTTGTAATCAAGTAGGGGAGATCAGACAAGTATATGGATAACTATAATACAAAGTAGATTTTAAAAATGATGACTTCATTATTTTTAATGCTGCGACAGAAAATTCAAGGAATACAGAAAAGTACAAAAAAGAGAAAAATTTCACCTCAAATCTCACCATCCCAAGAAATAAACTTCCTTAAATATGAAGTGAATGTCATTCTAGGATAAGCCTATGTACAGGCAGAAGAATGGCTAGAAAGATGGACGATCATGATCATGCAAAATGGGATTTTTAAAGACAAAAATCAGCAAATTTGATGCTATACGAATTTAACTGATGAAAAGAAATGGAATTGAAACTGAATGAACTGCTGAACCTGGATAATTGTTGTCTTTGCCTCACCAAAAATCGGTCCCTAGAAGATCTGAAAACAAAGATTATTAAAAATATTGAGTTATATATATTTTAAAGTTTATTAATCCTCTAATGAAAAACCTGCATAATAACTGCAGATAAAGTCATTGCAGCGTCTTTACTGCTACAATGGTGTTTTTGCCAGCACCAACCTTGGAGGAAGCTGCTTTTACGCTCTGGTGATGGTCGGTTTGGGAATCATTGTCTGGGGTTAGAAGGCAGTTTGCAATAGACGCTGTGAGAGAGGGACCCATAGCACGTCTGGGACCTTCGGAGGAGGAGGAACCGCTTGTATCTGGGGTTGTGGGGAAGGCTTAATTAAGAAGATGACAGGCGAACCAAGCCTTGAAAGAAGGAGGGTTTGGACATACCGTGATGGGGTGAGAATGGAAGCAGGTGGGATGGTCAATTTCATGTATCTGCTTGACTGGGCCACGGGGTGCCCAGATATTTGGTTAAACATATTCTGGGTGTGTCCGTGAGGATGTTTCTGGGAGAGTGTTATGTTTGAATCAGTGGACTGGATGAAGCAGATGGCCCTCCCCAGCGTGGGCAAACCCCATCCCGCCCACTGAAGGCCCGAATCAAGCAGGTGGGGGAAGAGAGTTTGCTCTTCACCTGACTGTACGTGGGCAGCAACGTCAGTCCTCTGCCTTCGGACTTGGGCTCTCACTGTCATAGAATCATCCCACTGGCTCTCCCAGGTCTCCACCTACGGGCTTTGGATTCTGGGACTCCTCAGCCTTTGTAGCCAGGTGAACAAATCTCTTACAGTCGATCTCTCTCTCTCTAAATATCTCTATCTCTGTTCTCTTTTCTGGAGAACCCAGGGTAATACACAAGACTGTCTTGGAGAAGGGGACAACCCAAGGGAAGGCAGAAGAGTACAAGGAGGGTTTGGGGGGATTGGGGTCCTGATGAGTTTTACCCTGTGTAGCATGGGAAATCCTTAAAGATACTCAAGAGGTGAAAGTCGTATTCATGGGAAACACCTGCAGTATGTGAAAAGAACAATAACCACTCCATTTAACTCTGCTGAAGGGGCATCGAGAGGACGCCGTGGGGACACGGCTTGGAAGGCAGTTAATGTACCTGGAGGAGTTTCAGTTCCAGGCTGAGTCTGAACGTAGCCCGCTGGGAGAGCAGAGGCCCTAAAGGTCTTCGAGTCCCACTCAAGCGATGGCTTTGCCAGCAATGGCAGGGAGGGGAGAGACTGGCAGCGTGCGGTCTAATTGGGATTCTGCTATTCTGGCCAAGGAAGGTGGGAAATGACCGTACGGAGAATCATGCAGATCTGGGAGTCAACTGCGTGGAGCGGGTAGTTGAAGTTGATGAGATGGCCCAGGGACAAAGTTTGGTGGACGCAGAAAAGAGATCCGAGAAGCAAACCTCAGAGACGTCTGCATCAAAGGGCTGGTGAAGGGCTCACGCAGTTTGGCAGCAGAGGGAAGAAGTGGGGTCATGACTCGGGGGCATCGCAGGGATAACGAGAGGTTTTCCTTCTTAGCACGCGGAGACGTAAGCATGACCGTACTTTAAAGGCCGGCACGTACCTTGTGCAGAGTATGTGGGTGTAGGACGATGAGTGAAGGTCGCGAGTCGGGGATCGGGAGCTCCAGTGGGCGAGGAAGAGGGTCTCCGTGTTGCACACGCAGAGAAGGTCGGTTTGGAAGGGAGGAGGAACGCGTCTCGTGAGATGGGAAGGGCGTCACAGTAAAGGGGTTCGGGGCGAGGTGGGGGGAGTTGAGTGGACTCTGTCTTTGCACAATAGAAAAAGCCACAGGGGGCGGGTTTGGGGAGCTTTGAGAGGTGGAAGAGGTTTAAAGTTGATCATCACAGGAAACACGGTTTGGGGTTTATTTGTGATGCTTGAAAACATTGCTGAACCAAAGCGAAGGCTACACTAGAGTCGGCCAGTGAGACTATTCCACGGAACTTCTGGATCTAACCCTTCCAGCCTCATCCAGCAGCCCTGGGGGGCCGCAGGGCACGTCCTTGATGGGGATGAGCCAGGCGTGGAGATTGTCCAGCGGGTGTGGTAGGAGGCATGGAAGGACAAGTTTAAGAGGGGACACGGGGTCCGGGCCAGTCAGGGAGGCAGAGCGAGAAGGGGCGTGAGGGTGTGAGGAGGCTGCAGGGCACTTCTGCTCCTTGGTGGTGGGGACACGAGCGCCGTGGCCCAGCCAGGTCTTCCCTAGGGAGACTCTGTGCCGTGTCCCTGGGGCCCTTGTCGTCACCTGGCTTAGAGCAGTGGTCCCCGAATGGTGTTCTTTGGACCGTGGTGATTCTGTATAAAATGTTCATGGGTCACGGATGAAATGAGAAAACTGAGAAAATGTCACAGGAACGTGCACATTGATGAAAGACTGCCGGCTGTCCTCTTTGGGGGATGGTTCTTTATTCTGAAATCATGAATGTTCTATTAAAAATTTTTTTGTATTCACATACTTTTCTCTCCTTTATGAAATGACGTGGGGTAGAGATTTCTTATATGTTCACTTTTTCTATGTTCTTTGGCACGTGGGAGAATCACACCTCCTTGCTACATTTCAGTGGCGGTGGAGGGCAGGGTTATGGCCAGTCCTGGCCAACGGGCTGCAGGCAGAAGTGCAGCGTGACTTCCGGGCTTGAGCATTAATTCCTATGGCAGGGCCCTCCCACATTCTTCCCCTTCCCTGCCTGATGGGTGATGTTCCGGGTGACGCACCCTCCATTAGCTGGAGTCCCAGAGTAAGTTCCGTGTGGAAACAGAGTGGCCCCCACCTCCCTGCTCCTTGATGTGCAGTGCACATGTAGCATGAGTGAGAAAAACAACTTCTGTTGTTGGAAGTCACTGAGATTTAGGAGTCATTTGTTATTGCAGCAAAACCTAATCTATTCTGATTGATCGTGGTTCTCTCTCTCTCTTATTCTTCGCTCTTTCTTTGTGAAATTGGTAGTTTAAAAAAGTTCCTTTTTAACAAAAAGAAAAAAGAATGGCAACTTTCTGTTGGTTCCCAAATTAAAAAAAAATTTATTGGTTTATAAATTAGAAAAATCTGGAAATTAGCAGTTTAGAGGACACCGGCATGTTATGTCCAAAAGGACCGGGTTATTTTATCAGCTACCCACATCCCTTTGTAAAACCTTAGCCAAGACTTGGAATATTTCAGTCTTTTCTATTCCACATTCCATGGACTCTTGGAGAGATGTGGATGAAATGTGGTTTAAACGGTGCAGCCAGGACCCGCCCGAGTCCGTTCTCAGGTAGAATCCCTTCTCGCTTCGGAGCGAGCTTCCTGCCACTGTGACATCTCGACGCCTTAAATGCAGGCTGCACTAATTGTGTTAAAATGTGGCCAATGCTTTTGCTTTGTTGCTCCCCAAATTAAACACCTTAATCTTGCAAACACACAGAATTGGATTTAGTGTGACTGATTCCCAACTGTCAGTAAGGATGTAATTAGACGATATTTTTCTCCAGTTCAACTAAAAGAAAGTTGACAATAAAATGCTGATCAATATGTATGGCTCGGGAGGTAGAGCCTGCTTGGAGATGCAGAAGTGTTTGTTTTTAAAATCTATATTCTCGAGTAAAGAGAAAATCCATCTCTCTCTCCTAGAGGGGGAAGACGTGGAGAGCGGACTTAGCAACAGCGGGGCTGCCAGAGGCTGAATTAACGCAGAGACGCCTCGCTGGGATGCGTGGCGTGTGTCTGCGTTTCAGGGGACCGTGCTCGTGCGGTGAAGTTCGCTTTCTCTCCCCAGTCGCGTGCGTGTCTCTAGGGGTCTGCATGTCGGTGACGGCGTGTGCGCGCAGTCCCCTGTGCACCTCGGCTTTCCCAGTTCGCGCGGCCTTGAGCCCAGCAGATGCCATTTTATGAAAAATCACTTGAAGATGAGGCAGAATCGAAACCAAATCCTCGCTGTAAAGGCAGCAGGCTTATGAGCAACTCCGGATTTTCTTTGTTTTGGATTCTACTGGCCTCCAAATGGCATTTCTGTTTCCTGTGAAATGATCACAGTCAAAGCGATTGCAGCAGTTAGCGTGTGATTCTGCGGACGCACTGTTGACATTTTGGGTGGGTTACTTCTCTGTTTCGGGGGGACCTTTCCCGTGCGTTGTGGGCTGTTGGGCAGCGTCCCTGGCCTCTGCCCACTTGATGCCGGTAACACACCTCCCCCAAGTTGTGACAACCAAACATGTCTCCAGATACTGCCAAATGTCCCCAGGGGGCAACATTCCCCCGTTTGAGAACTTCTGCTTCAAGGAAGTACAGCATTGTGTGAAGTAAGTTGAGGCTGTTTGCAGTCAGGGGCTGCAGAGACTGGAAGAGGTGCTGGGGTGTTCTGGGAGGGGCTGTATTGCTGTTTCTCGAGCTGGGTGTTGGTTGTAGAAATATTGCGTTGGCTTCTTAGGTATGCACATTCTGTGTGTAAGTCACAATTCAATAAAGAATTTGGAAAGATTGGCCATACGGTAAGTGATTTGCAGAATGATTGGCTCGAAAGCGGATCACCTTCATCTGAACTACTTTCAAATGAACATGAGAGGCCACCAAGATGAGCCCTTCCGGGTGTCTGGGCCGAGGGCAGAGGTGTGTTGTGTGCACCTGTGTGCACACGTGAGAAGGTTCGCCAGTCACTCGAAGGATAAGGCCTCCTCCTGCAGATGGGGCAGCAATGCAAGCGGAATATCAAAGCGTCAGGCTTTCTAAACGGATTCTGGTACAATCTTGTACACGATTCATGCTCTTCACATGTGCCTGTGTCTGTATAAATATTCTGTAACAAAGGCCACACGTGGGTTCGAGTTGATATGGACAAACCATGGTGAGAATGAGGAATTTGGCCACTGTTTCCGGGAGATACTCACAACTTCTGGAGATTTGACTTCACTCCTGGAGTTTCCAGTTGCCATCTGTCTCCTGTTTCTTGAACAGATTTGTGCAGAGCCACTGTGTGCCTAGAACGTGCCAGGAGGGGGAGATAAAAAGATGCTTGAGACGCAGGCTCCGTCAGAGGTGGCCGTACCCTAACATGAATGAGGTGAGAGCCCCAGGTCTGGCGGGGCAAGCACCTTAATTGACCTCACCCTGCAGCCTCGTGCAAGAACGAAGAACATTTTCCTCCCTTACCCATGGAAATATACTGTGCTTCATACACAGAAATGCAATTTGTGTTAATTCTGTCAACTCTGCGGCCTATGTCCATACTCTCAGCATTTTTTTTTTTGGGAGAGACTTATTTCTCAGCAAATCATCTTCAGAATGTTTTTTTAAAATTTTCTTAAAATTTTATTTTTCATTTCAACATATTACAGTGATACAAATGGTTAGGTTCCACATCTTGCCTTTGCATTGCGTGAGTCAGAGCTACAAGCGTGCCCATCCCCCAGACAGTGGGCACCGCACCCATTAGGTGTGAATATACCCATCCCCCTTCCCTCCTCCCAACTGCCTGACATGTGATGAATGTCACTTCCATACGTGCTGTAAGTGTTGATCAGTTAGTACCAATTTGATGATGGGTACATGTGGTGCTTCACTTAGAAGAATGGGCTCCAGTTCCATCCAGGATAATAGTACAAGGGGTATTATTTCATCATTTTTTTATGGCTGAGTAGTACTCCATGGTATACATATGCCACATTTTATTAATTCATTCACGTATTGATGGGCACTTGGGTTGTTTCCACATCTTTGCAGTTGTGAATTGTGCTGCTATGAATATCTGAGTGCAGATGTCTTTTTTATGCTCTTCTGTTTTCTGCTTACCTCTTCCATCATGGATTTGCTCTGGGAATTCCGAGTTCTTGTCCCTTTATTTTGCACAGCACCTTTGCTCTTCTCTGCAACCAATCTCCAAAGTATGTAGTTGAGCCCACTGCAAGATGTTTGATATGCAAAAGATTCCACAAATGGGACCCACCCTCTGGAAAGTGGTGGTAGTTCCAGATTGACATGGATGTTATTGTGGTTTTCCCTATAAAATAGACTGTTTGAACTATCAAACTCTTGGCACCTGGCTGCAGTCCTCAGCTGGCGGTGGGAGGATATTGCTCTTTCGCAACCCCAAGAGAAATGCTGCACACTTAGAGAAAGAAACTGGCTCTTTTTAAGAGGCAGAGGGAGGTTTCCAGAGCCAGCACCAGTTTTTTTGGAGGCAAAACGGCTGTTGTATTAAAATTGCCTAAACTTGGGCTGATGCCTTATGTATTCAGAGCTCAAAGCCATGAATTTTTTTTTTTCGTGGTTAGTTTTCCATCCTGTTGCTTGGCAAGTTTCTGCTAATGGCTTCCACCTCAAAAGCTCAGTTCTACAGACACTAATAGCACCTACTCTGTGCCAGCCTCAATAGGGCCTACTATGTGCCAGGCATCGGGAGATAATGGGGAACAAGGTAAACATAGCGCTTGAGTGAGTCAGTCTGGTTCTCACTCTCAGCCCAACCCGGCATTGGGCTGCCAAAGGCCTCAGGTACCTTTGAATCATCTTCCTGAAGAGGGAAGGTGAAGCTTTGGTGTCTGAGGCCCGTTGAGGAGAATTCAGCTGGGTCACCCCAAGGTTTGAAATGATGGGGTGGACCTGGCATCTGTGTTTAAAGGTGAGAAGGTGGGGATGGCTGGATTTAGAGAAAGCTGAGCCTAAGAGAAGGTTTTTGTGAGCTCCCATGTATAGTGGAGACCTGCTACAGAGAGGGTCCCTGTGGCTGAGCCTGTGGTCAGTGGAATGACCCTGTGAGCATCATCTTATGGCAGATGGTCCCAAAAAGTTGGCAGATCAGAAACAGCTGCAGTAATGGCGACCTTTGGGGACCTAGTTCCTACCTGGCTTTTCTACAGCACGTGAGCCCAGAATTCTTACGTAAGCCCGCGGAGAAGCAAAAGAAGCTCCAGTAATGACAAGATCGAATTCTCCTCCTGCCAGGCGGATTCAGGGACTCAGAGCAGATTTAACTGGAGTTACAGAAATAGGAATGTGACATTTCTTACATCCGGGTGTGGTGGAGAGGAATTTATTCCCTCTGGATTGGAGGGAAGGAGAATGCTTGCAGACTCGACTCCAAGTTCTCATTCTTAAAGCTGGAGTCTAGAAATGCGGTTTCTACTGGCTGCACAGACCAAAGCTGCACAAAGACCACATCCTTTGCTGCGTCTCTTGTGCCGGAAGCTCTCCCCGGTTTCTCCTCTTTGGCTCACAGAGGCGGGAAGTTCCAGCATCACGTCCGTCCCCTCGGGGATGAATTAGGACGGGACCTTCCATGTCTCTCTACCTCTTTGATCTCCTCTCTCCTGTTCCCCCATGAGAGACAAGCTGATCTTACAGGTGGCACCGAGGAAATGCTGATCTATTGGACTGCGATCGTATGTTAGTGGTTGGGTGGCTTTGCCTGGACAGTGGCCGCAGGGGCATCTCTTCAGTCCTTTGCACAGGTTCTTGGCTTTTTGGAGGAAGCAGGACAGGCAAGACCTGTTTCTGGCAGAGCCAGCCAGCCCTCCTTACCCTCTGCTTCCCCCTTCTGCCTCTGACTTGATGGGTCTTGCAGGGGCTCTAGGAGGAGGAAGCCTCATTAACTCCCACTCAGCAGCCATTGACAGACCACCCAGCTTGGACAGTGGGGGTTCATCATCTCACATGCTAAGTGGAGACACAGCAGATCCCAAGCCTGGCTAAATTAGTAGCTTGAGATGTCCCGGTTCTTATTTGAGATTTCTGTGGCACTCTTGTCTTCATCTCTTGGTTGCAGAGACTGCCACAATGTGAACGTCAAGTTCTCATGTGACAACATCTAAAGACAGCAAGGAAGAGGCACAGTTTGTCCCTGTACATTTCTTTAGAAATCTTTTTTATCGATACATAATAATTGTACATATTTGTGGGGTACATGTGATATTTTGAAACAGGCAAACAATGTGTAATGATCAAATCAGGGTATTTAGGATATCCATCTCTTCAAATATTTATCATTTCTTTGTGCTGAGAACATTTCAAATCCTCTCTTCTAGCTGTTTTGAAGCAGACAATAAATTATTGTTCATTCTAGTCACCCTGCTGCTCTGTCAAACACTAGAATATTCCTTCTACCCAGTTGTGTGTTTGTGCCCATGAACCAACCTGTCTTCATCTCCCCACTCCCTGGACCCTTCCCAGCCTCTGGTGACTGTCATTCTACTCTCTATCTCCATGAGATCAACTTTTTAGCTCCCACAGATGAGTGAGAACGTGCAATATTTGTCTTTCTACACCTGGCTTATTTCACTTAACATAATGACTTCCAGTTCATCCACGTTACTGCAAATGACAGGATTTCGTCCTTTTTTATGGCTGCGTAGTATTCAATCGTGTATATATGCCACATTTTCTTTATTCATTCGTCTGTTGATGGCCACTTGGTTGATTCCGTATCTTTGCTATTGTGACTAGTGCTGCACTAAACATGGGGTGCAGGTGTCCCTTTGAGGTGCTGATTTCCTTTCCTTTGAATAAATATCCAGTAGTGGGATTGCTCAACTGCAAGGTAGATCTATTTTAAGTTATTTTTTTTTGAGAAAACTCCATACTGTTTTCCTTGAGGATGGTACTAATCTGCATCCTCACCAGCATTTGTTATATTTTGTCCTTTTAAGAATAGCCGTTCTAACTGGGGTGAGATGATATCTCATTGTGGTTTTGATCTGCATTTCCCTGGTGATGGGTGATGTTGAGCATTTTTTCACATACTTGTTAGCAATATGTATGTCTTCTTTGGAGAAGTGTCTCTTCAAATTCTTTGCCCACTTTTTAATGGAATGATTTGGTTTTTTTCTATGAATTGTTTGAATTTCATGTATATTCTGGATATTAGTCCCTTGTCAAATGAATAGTCTGAAAATATTTTTTCCCATTCTACAGGTTGTCTCTTTGCTCTGTTGATTGTTTCTTTTCCTGTGTAGAAGCTTTTTAATTTAATATAGTTCTATTTGTCTATTATTGTTTTTGTTGCCAGTGGTTTTGAAGTCTTAGCCGTAAAATATTTGCCAAGACCAGTGTCCTCAAGCATTTCCCCTGTATTCTCTTCTAGTAGTTTTAAAGTTTTGAGTCTTATATTTAAATCTTCAATCCATTTTGAGTTGATTTTTGTATATGGTGAGAGGTAAGAGTCTAATTTTATTCTTCTGCATAGAAATATCCAGTTTTCCCAGCACAATTTATTGAAGAGGGTGTCTTTTCCCCAGGTCTGTCTTAGAGAATGTTGCATGTGCTGATGAGGAGAATGTATTATATGTTCTGCAGCTGTTGAATAAAATGTTCTGTAAATGTCTGTTAGGTACATTTGGTCTAAAGTTCAGTTTAAATCCAGTCAATGTTTCTTTCTTAGTTTTCTGTCTAGCTGATCTGTCCAGTGCTGACAGTGGGGTATTGAAGTCCCCAGCTATCATGGTATTGGAGTCTATCTCTCACTTTTGACCTAATAATATTTGCTTTATATATCTGGGTGCTCCAGTGTTGGACACATATATATTTAGAATTGTTATATCCTCTTGCTGAATTGATCCCTTTATCATTATATCTAATAATAACCTTCTTTTGTCTCTTTTTATGGTTTTTGACTTAGTCTGTTTTATCCAATACAAGTATTAATATATCTACTCCTGCTGACATTTGGTTTCCATTTGTGTGGAATATCTTCTTCCATTCCCTTACTTTCAGTCTATATGTGTCTTTAGAGGTGGCATGAGTTTCTTGTAGGCAGCGTATAGCTGGGTCATGGTTTTTTATTTAATCCAGTGGTCCCCAACCTTTTTGGCATGAGGGACTGATTTCATGGAAGACAATTTTTCCATGGACTGAAATGGCGGGGCAGGAGAATGGTGAGCGATTGCTTAAAATCTACAGAGATAAAGGACAGTGACTCTTGTATAACTTAGTTATTGTCACAAAATGCTGCATAACAAACCACCCCAAATCTTGGTGGCTTAATACAATAGTCATTAATTTTCATGAGTCTCTGAATCAGCTGAGGATTGGTTGTTCCTGCCCAAGGACATCTGGGAAGCTCTGCCATGTTCCTGTTGTCTCTTACGTTTTCCTGGGAGCAGCAGGCAGGCCTGGATTTGTTCTCGTGGTGACAGCAGGTGAATAAACACACATTTTTCAAATCTTGGTCACACAGACTCACGTTCCACTGGCCAAAGCACGACACATGACTAAGCCCAACATCAGGGCTGGAAAATATACTCTGACTGTTCAGTGGGGGGGACTTCAGAGTCATATGACGAAGGGCCCAGAAACAAGGAGGGCTACGTGGCTGGGTCCATTGATGTACCTTCATTCACCACAACCCCCTAACCACCAATACAATTCGGTACCTTTTGGCTGAATACACTGTGCCTGGATGCTTCTGGCTGCAGCCCAGGCAGCAGGTACTTCTCTGGGGACAGACTGTAGCAGGGCCTCACTGTCCTTCAGGTCTGCATGTAATTGTGTGTGGCCAACTCCATGCTAACTGTGGCTGACTTGCTTTGTCCTGAGTCCCCAAGGGGGCAATGATTGGCTAATTCTATTTCTGGGTAATTTTGACAAAGATAATTTCAGGAGCCCAGGAAGCAAATCAATTGCAGATTTGAGTTTTGCAGGGGGTCAGAATGGTTAAATATATGCAGTCTTTTACATGCTGATAATTATTTCCACACCACAGAGAAGGTTGGCTGCTAGGAGGCTGTCATTAGATTCCTTTGCCTTGTGAACTCGTGAGCTGTGTCTGTGTGGGGGGCGCCCGCCTGTTAGAGGTACTTCTCTTTATGATAGCATTCGCCAACATTCTAAATAAAGAGAGGAAATTAAATAGGCTTCCCCGACAGGTACTCTGTCCTTCTAAAGTGGATTGCACATTGTAAAATAAAACAGTCACATTAAAAAAAAAAACTCTTTGTGTTAAGTTGGTCCGGCTTCAGCAAAGATACTGTTTGCTTCAAGTGGAGGGAGGATCCTTGTAACCCATGGTCTAGCATATGGCAGCCCAACATCTTGTTCCCTTTTCTTAACAAATTTAAGTTGCTAAAAAAGACCAAGTGGATGTACATGACTGTTGAATTTCTAAAACTATTTTTGAAGTGGAGGTTGGGGTGGATTCATTTACTTGGTTTCAGCAAACATTCCTGGGATGCCTGCTGCATCCTAGGCCCCATACGGGGGCCTGAGGATCTAGTAATCGGCAAAAACAGGCGTGGTTCCTGCCCTCAGGGAGCGGACGCTTTAGACTGTACTATCCAGTAAGTAGCTACGGCCACGTGTGGCTGTTAGGCACTTGAAACATGGTGAGCACAAACTGAGATGTGCTGGACGTATCGAATGCACAATCGAATTGTGAAAACTTAGTTTAAAAAAAGAATATAATGTATTTTGTTAAAATTTTAAAAAATATTTTATACATGTTTAAATGGCATTTTGGATATATTTGGTTGAATTACTTTCACCTGCTTTATTCTACTTTTTAAAAACGGCTACTACAAAATATAAAAGTAAATATGTGGCTTGTGTCATATTTATGCTGGACGTTACGGTCTGGAGCGGATGTGAGCAGTAAGTTAGAGTTACCCAGGTCACTGACCCACGTGTCACTGCTCTGAAAGAGAAGTGCAGGGTATGAAGAGAACATTCGGATGGGGAGAGAGGGAACCTCAGTCTTACAGGGTCGAGAAAGGCTTCCTGCAACGGTCTGGCCGTTCCTCCAAAGGGTCAACATCGTTATCACGTGACCCAGTAATTCCACTCCGTTCCCCCTCACCAAAAGAAAACACGTGTCCACACGGAAACTTGTACACGAATACTCATAGCAACATTATTCATAATAGCCCCAAAGTGGAAACAACCCAAGTGTTTATCTACTGATGAATGGATCAGTAGAATGTGTATTATTCAGCCATAAAAGGATTGAAGTACTGATTCATGCTACGACATGGATGAACCTTGAGAACATGACATTTAGTGACAGAAGGCAGTCACAAAAGGTCACATAGTATGTGATTCCATTTTTATGAAATGTCCAGAACAGGCAAATTCACAGAGAAGGAAAGTAGGTAAGTGTTTGCTAGGTGCTGGGGGAGAGGAAACGGCAGGTGACTGCTGATGGATATGGGTCCCCTCCCCCCTCCCTCCCTCCCTCCCTCCTTCCTTCCTTCCTTCTTTCCTTCCTTCCTTCCTCTTTTCTTTTCCTTTCCTTTCTCTCTCTCTCTCTCTCTTTCTCTTTCTTTCTTTCTTCTTTTTTAGAGACAGGGTCTCATTATGTTGTTCAGGCTTGGGGGCGGTGGCTGTTCACAGGCACGATCACGGCACACTGCGGTCTTGAACCCCTGGACTCAAGCGATCTCCCTACCTCAGCCTCCCGAGTAGCTGGGCTTACAGGTACATGCCACCACACCTGGCATGGTTCCTTTCTGGAGTGTTGAAAATGTTCTAAAATTGATCATGGTGATGGTTGCCCAACTCTGTGAGTACACTAAAAACCATTGATTTGTTTACTTTAAATGGGTGAATCATATGGTACGTGAATTATATTTTAATAGAGCTGTTATATTAAAAAATAAAATCTTTGAAGAGCTGACTCTTAAGGGGAGACCTGGAGGGTGGGTAGGTGCTAACCATGTAAAGAAGCGAGGAACAGCGTTTCAGGGTGGGAAGGAGCACGGTGAAGGCCCTGAGGTTGAAAGGAATGGCGTGGATTTGGGGGACTTCAAGGAGATTCGTGTGGCTGGATCCTGGGGAGCAGAGAACATCGGGACGGGAGGAGAGGGGCTGGGTCGTGGGGGCTCTCACGTCAGGGCATCGGAGCTTCACGCCAGCGGCCCCACCCTGGGCATCCCACCTGACTGCCCAGTGCCCCGGTTTGCCCACCGGTGCAATAAAGGGTCGTCGTAAGGATGCGTGGGGACGGTGCCTGCCCAGCGAAGGGGAGCTTTTGTCCTTGTTGACCCACAGGGCGGTGGGAGCCGTTGCAAGCGAGGGCTCTGCTCGGATGCACCTTCCGAAGCTGCCCCTTTGTCCTGTGTGCAGTGCAGACTGTGGCGAGGTGAGGGCGAACGGAGGCCAGTCAGGAGGCTTTTGTGGTCACACAGCCAGAGATGACGGTGGCGTGGTTTACGGTGATGCCAGGAGAGTGGCAAGAGCAGCGGATGGCCTTGACTGAGATTTAGGAGGTAAGGCCAGCGGGACTTGGCCGTTGAATGCGGATTGAGTGGGCTGGAGGGTTGGAGAGAGCGGGTGAGAACAAAACTCTCAGAGCACACTGCCAAGCGGGTCCTCCCGTCCCGGATCACTTGAGGTCCCTTTGTGAAGAGGAGCGTTTATGAAGATGTCTAGACTTTAAAATGCCGTTTGCAGTGCGTTCTTGTGCAGCTGACAGCTCCCCCTTCCCTGCATCCTGAACTTATGTTTTGTCTTAATTTGTTGTTGAAGTATGTTCATTTGCTTTTGCGAGAAGCGTGGCGTGCCACCAGGAAAGCATAATCTGGGTTGCTGTGAGGCAGTGAATTCTGTTTCCATCTGTGCCGGTGTTGTTACTTTGGTCTATACCCCTTCCTGGCCTGGGGCTGAAGGATGCTGACTCTCGGCTTGCTTCCATGTGGAAGATCCCAGCCAGGGCCGCGTTTAGTGTTGTGGAGAGGAGGCGAAGTTAGGGAGCACCTCTGTTGTCTCCCCTAAATCATCCAGCGGAAATGTGGCCACGAGCGTCGTTGCTGATTTTCTCGGTTTTAATGTCACTGCAGAAAGCCACCACCAACACTCAACCACATTATTAAGCCACCGCTCCAGTGTGGGCTGCGATTTCTTTCTCCTGTGGCTGACACGACCGTATTTTCCATTAAAACTCAGTGCAAATAGACGCTCAAGCGCCAACACTGCCATGCCCCCCGATTGGGAGGGAAGTCGGTGGGGTGATTCTAGCTGGGTCTCCAGGTCAGAGTTGCTTTTGAAAGCACGTTCCTCTCAAATTAACTCTGGGGTGTCCCACTTTGACTGGGGGCAGAGCTCTTGGGGTTTTCTGGAGCTGGAAAGCCAAAGCTCACACAGAATTGGGAAAGTTAAGTCAGGCCCATGACGGAGATCAAGTCATGACCTGATGACTGGTCTCTTTACAGGTCAAGGGAAAATACCAGTAATTTTCTTTCCCAATGCCCGCTCACTGTGGTCCCTGGGCCTCCTGTGTCCAGACCCCATGAAACACATCAGCTGGCGGAGGATCAAAAGAACCCAAACCTGTGTCCATGTGTTGAGGCTGGGGTTGCTGTTATCACTCCTCATCCCCTTCCCTGCTGGGCATCCACAAACAGTCATCTTCAGTGAAAGTCCCCTCCCCTAGACCAGTAGGTCTCAATCTTGGCTGCACCTTGGAATTCTCCGATGAGATTAAAAAATACTGATGGTTGGTCCGGCGTGGTGGCTCACACCTACAATCCCAGCACTTTGGGAGGCTGAGGCAGGAGGATCACTTGAGGCAAGGAGATTGAGACGAGCCTGGGCAATGTAGTGAGACCGCATCTCTACAAAAAAATTAAGAAAAATTAGCTGGGCGTGGTTGCGTGTGCCTGTAGTCCCAGCTACTTGGGAGGCTGAGGTGGGAGGATTGAGCCCAGGAATTTGAGATTTTAGTGAACTATGTATGATTGCACCACTGCATTCTAGCCTGAGGGACAGAGTGAGACCCCTGTCTCTAAAAAGCAAAAAAAACAATGATGCTCTCTTTCACTTAGCATTATGTTTTCGAGGTCCTTCCACATTGTAGTATGTGTCAGGATTTCAAGGCTAAATGATTTTCGGTTGCATGCATACACCCCATTTTGTTCATTTATCTGTTGATGGCCATTTGGGTTGTTGCTGCCTTTTGGCTATTGTGTGTGTCGTATGACTCCATTTATGTGAAATGTTCAGAACAGACACATTTACAGACGTAGAAAGCAATAAGCGGTTGCCAGGCGCTGCGGGGGAGGGGAGGTGGGACGTGCCTGGTGGGTGCAGGGCACTTTGGAGGTGATGAAAATGTTTTGGAACCAGATACAGGTGATGGTTGCTTAACACTGTGGACGTACTTACTGCCAGTGGATTGTGCACTTTCACACGGGGCTTTCATGTTGTAGGACTTTCACCTCCATTAAAAAAATATTGGCATCCATGTCCTGCCCCTGGGAGATTCTGAATTAATTGATTCGGGACGCAGAGCCTGGGCACTGGGGTTTTAGAGTCTCCCCAGGCGATTTTAACGTGCAGCTGGGGTTGAGACTCTCTTTGTGGAACAGACTCTTTCATGTGTTCCTTGTGTTCTTTTCTAGCCTCTAGCACGGCTGTGGCTTTCTATTTCTCATCACAGTTTTTTGGGGGTAATTTTTACAATGCAGTCTGAAGACCGGCTGCATCAGAAGGCCCTGGGATCCTGCTAACCAGGTGGCTCCCCTGTCTCTGACTCCGACCTACCAAGTCAGAATCTCATGGGTGGGGCCCAGGATTGTACCCCAGGTGACTGTTACCTGAGCAGCGACCTGAGAACTACTTCTGCAAACTCTTAGATTTCCCTTCCGTTCATCCTGCCTTTCATTTTACGTTTGGGTTCCTTTGTGTGCCAACCACTGAGTTGTTGCTCTGTGTATATAGCATGAGAAAGATGGAGGTGGTCCTTCCCTTAGGAGCGCTCAGTAAAATAGGAATTCTCACAGTGTTCTGTCACGTGCCAAAAATACATTTGACACATGCAACTGGGGTCACATGCTTGGCATGTGTGTTGGAAACTTCTAGGTGGAAAGAGAGCAGTGATCACAGCCCAGGGTAACTGTCTCCCACAACAGGTCTCCCTAGGGAGGCTGAGACCACAACTCCAAAATCAGATTCATATCCACGTTCAACATCTCCCTTAGTTATGTAAATGATGTAAACTTCAGGGTTTTAATTAGTGGTTTGTTGCTGTGTAACAGTGTTACTGCAAACCTGGTGGCTTGAAACAACACACATTTATCATGGCGCATTTCCTGCAGGCCAGGCGTGGCTCAGCTGGGTCCAGTGCAAGGTGTCAGCCAGGGCTCGGTTCTCATCTGGAGGCTTGACTGGGGATGGATCTGCCTCCAAGCTCGTTTGGTTGTCAACAGCATTTGGTCCTTTCAAGTCTTCCAGACTCAGGGCCTCGTCTCTTGCTGCCCTGGGCTCTTTGTAGCCTGGGCCTCTCCGTGTGGCAGCTTCATCTCCCGAGCCACAAGACAAACATACTCCTAGCAAGACAGGTCTACATCTTATCTAACATGATCACATACACCCCTGCACCTTTGCCATATTCCGTTGGTTAGAAGCAAGTCATCGGTCCCAACTGTTTTCACGGGGAGGGAGTTATCCAAGGGTGTGAACACCAGAGGGTAGAACTCTGCCTGCTGTAGTTTTCTGCCTATAAAATATGGGGATAATTATGCTTCCTACCTCAAGGACTGCAACGAAGATTAAATGAGAGGCTGCATGAAAAGCACTTAGTGCAAAAGGGCTTATTAAATGTTAACTTTGTTGCTATGTGTTATTTATTACTGTTACTGTTACCATTGCCAATATCATCATCAGGTCAATACTGGCCGTTGGTCTCCTGGCTGTGAAAGGCACCTCCCTGTGTTGCCCCTGGTTCCTCTTGAGCTCCTCTGATGTTCTCGCAGGTACCTTTTTCCTCCCACCTTGGAGATCTAGCCCTGAGTCCTGAATCCTTTTTCCAGTTTGAATTGCCTGAAGTGTGCACTAAACTCACTGGGTGTTGAGATTGGGTGTAGTATTTTATACAAAGCAGAATCTCCATCAAGCTGGAGGCATCTTTGAGGGACTGTGTCCCTGGTGGCCTCTGATGACTGTGGTCTCTTCCCCACTTAGGATTCTTTGCTAGAGCAGCAGGAGACGGCTTCCCTTCCGGTCTTAAGAGTCAGCATCTCAAATTTCCTACTTGAGAGATGTTTATAGACCCAGAACCAATTGAGTCCATTTAATTAAAAAAAAATAATGCTCTGGCCCAGCTATTGTGCTTGGGTCCAGAGATGTAAAAAGCGAATCGGTAAGGCACATCCTTGGCTCTCAGCGTGCTCACAGTTCAGTGGAGGAATTCATTTTTTTAAATTAAAATTTTTTTTACAATAGATCTCTTGAACCTATTCCTCCTAACTGAAATTTTGTATTCGTTTATCAGCATCTTCCCCAATTCTGGTCTCCCCGCTTCCTTACCCCTGGAAACCACCATTCTGTCCCCTCCTTCTATGAGTTCAACATTTTTAGATTCTATATGTAACTGAGCTCATATGATATTTGTCTTTCTGTGCCTGAAGTATTTCACTTAATGTCCTCCAGATCCATCCGTGCTGTTGCAGATGACAAGACTTCCTTCTTGTTTAAGACTGAATAGTGTTCCATTGTGCATACGTACCACATTTGCTTTATTCATCCATTGACGGACACCTAGGTCGATTTTATCTTGGCTGTTGTGGATAATGCTGAAACAGATATGGGAATGCAGATACATCTCCGACATACCGACTTCGATTTCTTTGGCTATGTACTGGCGGTGGGATTGCTAGACCATATGGTAGTTCTATGTTTAATTTTTTGAGGAACCTCCATACTGTTTTCCACAGTGACTTCATCAATTTACATTCCTACCAACAGTGTGTAAGGGTTCCCTTTTCTCCGCATCCTCACCAACACTTGTTATCTTTTGTCTTTTTGATAACAGCCATTCTCACAGGTGTGAGGTGGTAGCTCATTGGGTTTTAATTTGCATTTCTCTGATTATTAATAATTTTGAGCATTATTAATATACCTGTTTGTGATTTGCAAATTTTCTTTTGAGAAATGTCTACTCATATCCTTTGACCATTTTTTAATTGGATTGTTTTCTTACTATCGAGTTGAATTCCTTATGTATTTTAGAGATCAACCCCTTATCAAAGATTTTCTCTCATTCTGTAGGTTGTCTCTTCAATGGAGGAATTTAGACTTACAACCAGTGTTTCTCAATTTTGGGGAAAATATTACTGGTTGTATGCAAGAAGATTTAAGGTAGACAAACAGGTGATTGTAGGTTTGACACAGAGTGGCATTAAATCATCTTTCAGTCACATTGTGATGAAGTTATTTTCTTTTAGGTTCTCTCCCATCTTTATGAATATGTTAAGAACAAATTCTATTAGGTGTTAATATGTCTTTAACACTTTGTATTCTCCCTTTTAAACAGAGGGGACAGGGAGAAGTCCAGTCTCTCCTGTAGGCAACAGTTTCAGCTAGAATACCATTGTTATGATACCATTGAATTAACTTTTTGTAGCTGTAGCAGTAAACAGTGAATCCTTTAGAAGAAAATGTATTTAAGTAGAAATGTGATCAGCTGCCCTGTGGTTGCTAGATCTGCTAGTTTAAGATCTACTGGTTTAAGAAAATTTGGAAGTCTGGATTTTTACATGAAATTTTCTAATTGCATGTTAGATCAAATAAAAATACCATGTGGTTCAAACAAAATACATTGTAGGCAGCTGGTTTGTCACCTCAGTAGTGAGAGGTATAATAAAAAAGTGTATCAACTTTTTAAAATGTCTTATACTACCCAATGTGATCTACAGATTTAATGCAATCTCTATTAAAGTACCAACATTATTTTTCGCAGATCTAGAAAAAATAATTCTACACTTTATATGGAACCAGAGAAGACCCCATATAGGTAAAGCTACCTTAAGCAAAAAGAACAAATTGGGAGGCATCAATTTACCAGACTCCAAGCTATACTACAAGGCTATAGTAACTAAAACAGCATGGTACTGGCACAGGAACAGGGACATAGACCAATGGAATAGGAATGAGAACCCAGATATAAAACCATCCTCATATTGCCATCTAATCTTTGACAAAGCAGACAAAAACACACACTGGGGGAAAGAAAGCCTTATTCATTTTACTATGGGAGAAGCATTCATCGTTTTACTGCTAAATATGATGTTAAGCTATAGATTTTTAAAAATATATGCTCTTTATCATATTGAGAAAGTTTCCTTCTATTCCTAGTTTCCTGAGGGGTTTTTAACAAAATCATGAAGAGGTGTTAGATTTTGTCAAATATTTTTCTTGCATCTGTTGAAAAAAACATAAGATCTTTCTCTTTTTTCCCCCTTAATGTGTTGAATTACTCTAACTGCTTTTTGAATGCTGAACCAATCTTGCATTTCTGAGATAAATCTTATTTGGTCATGTTGTATTGTCCTTTTAGCATATTGCTGAATTTGATATGCAAATGTTTTATCAAATATTTTTGCATCAATTTTCATGAAGGATATTTGTATGTGATATTTTTTGTGTAGATGCTGGCCTTAAAAAAGTGAGTTCAGGTGTTCCCATCTTTATTATTTTCTAAATGAATTTGGGTAATACTTATTTTTTTTTAAATGTTTGATAAAATTTGCCAGGGAAGATATCTGGGCCTGGGCTTTTTTTTGGCAGAAAAATATTAAATTATGAAGTTGATTTATTTAATAACTATAGAGCTTTTCATGTTTTCTGTTTCTTCTTTTTTTTTCTTCAGTTTTTGTACCTTGTGATACTTTGAAGGAATCTGTCCATTTAATCTAGGTTGTTGAATTTATTGACAAATGTTCATTTTGTCTCCTTATTATCCTTTGAGTATCTATATGATCTGTAGCGCTGTCCCTTCTTTAACTCCTGATATGATAATTTGTGTTTTCTCTTTTTTCCTTGAGTACTCAGGCTGGGTTTATTTGTGGTCGATGGCCCCTACAATGGCTTCCAACGGTCTCTGCCTCTGATGTTCACGTCCTTGTGTAATCTCCTCCCCTTCGGTGTGAGCTGAACCTAATGACTCATTTTGATAAACAGAATATGGAAAGAATGATGGGATATTACTTTTGAGATCATTTTACAAAAAGACTCCTCCTCTATCTTGTTTGTCCTTCCTTGCCCCCTTGCTTCTTCTAGTGGCAGCCACTCACTGCATGGAGAGGAATTGAAGGAACAGCCAACAGCCAGTGAGAAACTGAGTCCCTAAGTTAAACAGCCTGCAGGTGTCTACAGCCTGCCGCAGCTGTATATTAATAAATAAACTTGGATACAGAGCTCCACCTCTCCAGCAAATCCTCCCGATGACTGCAGTTCCCAGCTGATGTCTTCACCGTAGCCTCGTGAGAGAACCGTGAGTCAGAGGTACCAGGTGAGCTGTGCCTGGATTCCTGACCCACGGAAACCGTGAGATAACAAACTTTGGCTGTTCTGATGATTGGAGGAATTTGTTATGCAGCAATAGATAGCTAATATGGTGTTTATCGATTGCATTCATTATTTTAAAAGCCAATGTTTGTTTTATTGATTCTATTGTTTATATGCTTCCTATGTCATCAATTTCTCTATTTTCTTTCTTATATTCACTTTGGAGTTCATTTCCTCATCTTTAGCTTTTTAAGATTGTAGTTCAGTCGTTTATTTTACATCTCTTATTTTCTAATACAGGCACTTAAAGTGATAAATATCTAGTCTAGTGCTGGTTTATCTTCATATCACAGATTTCAATATATTGTCTTTTTATTATCATACGGTTCAAACTATTTTCGAATTTCCCTCATGATTTCATCTTTGGGTATTTAGACGTGTCAATTTCTAAATATTTGGTAATTTTCCAGATAACTTATTTTTATTGATTTATTGTTAAATACTGTTGTCAGAGAAATCCTTGATGTCAGTCTTTTCTAAGTTTAACGAGACTAACTTTATAGAGCTGTGGCATAAGGTCTCCCTTAATGAACGTTCCATGGGCACTTGAAAGAATGTGGATTCTGCAGGGTTTGGGGCTGTCGTGTTATAAATATCAAGTCGGTCAAATTGATTGATGTGTTCATATTTTATATGTCCTTCCTAACGTTTATCTATCTGCTTTATCAACTACTCGGAATGGGATGTTAAACTCTTCTACTATGATTGATGAATTTGTCTTTCAATTATTGCTTCATATATTTTGAAGCTCTGTCTTTAGGTGCAGCATACATATTTAGGATTATTTTGTCATGTTTTTAAATTGACCTTTTTATCATTATAAAATGACCCTTTTTACCTCTAGTAATAATCCTTGAGGTTTATTTTGTCAGATGTCACAGATGCTAGACCAGCTCTCTAATGCTTAGTGTTTGCGTGGTACATCTTTCCCCACCCTTTTTGGTTTAACCTGTATGTATTTTATATTTAAATGTCTTTCTTACAAATAGCATGTAGTTAATCTTGCCTTTTTGTTCAATCTGTCAATCTGTGCCTTGTACATGGAGTGTTTAGGCCATTTATACTTAATGTAATTACCAGTAGAGTCAGATTTAAGTCTAGCGTAGCTTGTATTTTCTATCCTCTATTTTTTATCCTTCCATTCTCTTTTACCACCTTCTTTGGGGTTAATAAAATTTTTTTAGTATTTTATGTGTAATTTTTTGTTGTAGCCTTTTGGTTGATAAAGAAAACTTCAAACTAGAAAATGATCTCTATTATTTATGATTCAGGAATAAAGCTGCCTTAAGCTTAGACTCAGAGGGGCTGCTGGTCTTGACTGGAGAGGATGCTTCACTAGTTTTGTTAATATGATCATCATAGTGTTGATGGATCCCTATGGCACAGGGCACATGGGCTATTATCCCTATTCTCCCTGGGACTTGCTGTCAGGGCTGTGGCACTTGAGCTGTACTGGCAGAGGATTATCTGCAGACAGGACACTCGAGCCTCCGTCTGCGGTCAGTGCTCGTCTGTTGGAATCTGCATCTCACTTCCACAGTCAAGCTGTGTCACTCTATAGGGGCTTCCTGACTTCTGCTTGTTGTCACCTCTCTTTCCATCACAGCAGCTTCCCTCAGTCTGGGAGGAGGCAGGGGACGTTCTGAAACCCTGGAGAAAGACTGTCTGTGGGAGTCACGGATGCCAGTGTTTTAGATAAACTCAGACACGCGTCTGACATGGAGGCGCTGGGTTCCAAACAGTGCTCTGGTCCCTCCCCGTCCCCCCTGCCATGCTACGCATTTTCAGAAAAAGGAACCATGCCTTATAGGTGTCGAATTATCATTCACTGCCTTCTTCTCCATTTTTTGCTTTGTTTATGACTTAGATTAATTCTGAATCTCTTGTACCTGGACTCCTATGAAAATTCCAATAAAGCAAAAATGATTAAAATTGGATTGCCCATAGAAGCTGAGATGATGTTTTTCCCCCGGAGCTAGGTTCAGCATCTAAATAAGGGGGGGAGGCACATGCCCTGCGTATCAGCGTTTCAAACAAGGCTCAGTGGGAATACCTCAGTTTGGATCCATAAATACAAAACAGGAAATCTTAAATGGGACTTCTCTCTGTGGTTTAAAAGAAAGTCCAATATGAGATTATAGCTTTGATCATAACTTAATTTTTCATTTCCATTTGAACTTTAATTTCACTTAAATTTTCCTCCGACAGATCTCCAAAGGAATATTTAAGCAACACAGCATAATGCCGGCAGATTATTCATATATCAGCCCTTAGGCTACTGAGGAAGGCTTCATCATCTCAGAGCGAATTTTATTGGAATCTGTAGCTCACAAAATATTGCTTTCTGACAGCTCTGTGCAGTAGAATTTAAAGGCTTAAGTTTGCGGAGGATTTACACGTTGGTAGCATCCTCTGCTACACCTTTTAGGGACATTAAATCAGAAGGCTCCCCAGGGGTAGTCCTGTGGAAAGGTGTTCAGTGATCCTCCTGCGTTTATCTCTGGGTAGGCGTGTGAGACTCGCAACAGCCCTCGTTCCTCTCACTGTTGAATCCGATTGGGGTCATGTGAGTGAAGACAACGCCTGTGTCCTTCCAGACACCGTCCTTTAGGGGACTTTGGTCTGTCTTGGTGATCTGAACATGGGCACAAAATCCTATCCCAGGGCTGCAGAGAGCTCATTGTGCTTTGTTCATTCATTCGTTCATTGAACAAATACTTATTAAGTACCTCCTATTGCCAGATACTTTTCTAAGTCCTGGGGACATAGTAGCGAATAAACGAGACATTGTTGCTCCCTTCATAGAGCTCATGGGCTAGCAGGAAGGACAGAAATTAAACTCTTAAACATACAAATAAATCCATCATAACTGGTGATGAGTGCTATGAAGAAGGTAGTGTCTCTGTGGAAGAGGGATTTCAGCTGAGACCTCGAGGATTGGTCAAAGTTAGCCGGATAAAGGGAGTTCTTCCCCCAAACAATACAGAGAAATGTTTTCATTTGCATTTCCCCTATTCTCCGTGAATTTGAACCTCTTCATGAAATCATTGGCAATTTGGATCTTGTTTCGTGAAATGTGCCTATTCATGTCCTTTCCCTGTTTTTCAATTCTTTGTCTTTTGCTTATTGCCTTGGGGAGTTTTGCTTTTCAGAGGCAAGTTTTAATCCACCTGTGGTTTATGTGATGTCGTGTGTTCCACGTGGGCTTTGCAGGTGGCTGGTGCCGAGTGAGGCTCGCCCTGTGTGCAGAAGTCCACGTGGGTAGCTGGTTTGGTCAGCACAGTCTGGGACCAAGTTGGGTATGACGTGTTTTGGAACCCGCATGGGGCCTGTTCCACCTGCTGCACTTAATTACCGAAGCTGGGGTTCACATTAAAGAGCGATCAGGCTTTTCTATTCTGAGCCTGGCACCATACAGGCTTTTACTGTGATCAGTGAAATCTTGCTACAGATCCCTCCCGTGGTGTTTCTGAAACACCTGCTTTCTGTCTTCTGCCAGGGGATCGCTTACTTCTATGGAGGGTGACTGATGGGGCCTGGTGGTAAACAGTGGGGTGCTGTTTTCCTCTTCAACTCTGTATTTCTGGATGTTTCCCTTGACTTTTTACCCTATCGATTAGCAAAACAGTGGCTTTCAGAAGCCTGGTGTTGGCATCTGTGAGATTTTATTGAATGTTACTTCTCTGTATTTCTTGCCCTTGCAAGAGATTTCTTGTGAAATTCCTTTCTTGTGAAAAATAAAGGCCACAGAAGAAGAAATGGGAAATCCCACAGATGTGGAAGCAAGGCGGTATGCCTGCAGATGGACACTTCTGGATTGGTCAGGAAAGTCCATGCTCGTGGAAGGCAGATACCTGCTGCTCTTCCCTACTGCTGTGCCTGGTGCAGACATCACTAATCAATCCCAGCCTCCATTCTGGCTGAATCTTCAGGGTCCTTATCCATGTAGCGCTCTAGGGAATTGTCGTTGATGAGTCGGAGCTGGCCTGTAAATGGAAATGTCTTTGCCTGCCTTCACCGGAATTCTCTCCCTCTCACTTTCCTATCCTAGCCAGGCCCCCCTGCATCTCTTTAGCCTGGAATTTTCCAAGAAACATTAATCTAACAAAAGAATCTTGAGATCCAATAAATTTGGGAAATGCTGTACACTCAGATCATTACAGGATCTCTATATTCCAGGAATGACACAATTAATTAAAAAAAATTTCAAAATGTTAAGGGGGTAGCTTGTGAATATTTTCTCCCATTCTGTGGGTGCTCTGTTGATTGTTTCCTTAGCTGTGCAGGAGCTTTTCAGTTCAATCAAACCCCATTTATTTATTTTTGTGTTGCCATGATGGCCACTGGGGTCTTTCAAGGGGAGGGGTCTTGTAGAACTCTGATGATTGGAGATTTATTGTAACAGCATAGGTGAGATGTGCAGCAGCTATCGGCAGAGAGGTTAAGCCTGTTCCGTCTGCCCCATGACACCCGGGTCACCTGCGCTCGGCTCCTGCCACAGCCCCCGTCCGCTCCGCTCTGCTGCCTGCAAGACCACGAGGCAAAGTGGCAGATCACCACTGGGTCAGAACACGCTTCCGCCACCTCCGTGTTCCCTGCTATTAGCAGGGTTCGTGAGAATAATTTGGTGTAAATCGAGAAGAATCATTTCTAACAGCAGCAGCCGCTGGGAGTGAGGGTGTTTCGCCTCCTCCCCGGGAGGCATCTCAGCAAAACTTTGGCGATCTCGACTGTCTGGTCGGTGCAGAAATATGAAATTAGTGCTTTCACTTTCGCATGAGCTTCTCGGTAACAGAATGACAGAAAACAAACAAACAAAAGCCAAAACAACTGTCTGCTCCTGAGGCTTGGCAGTGGTGTCGGTTACCTATTAAACTTCAGCTGGCAGGTCCCCAGGGGGGTGGCTGTGGTTGCTTTGCCTGCATTTCGTGCTTGCAGGGTTCAGGGTGGCACTTGACAAGTCCTGTCTCTGCGCTCAGACCGGGAGACTTTTCTGGGCCCTCAGGTGTGCAGACCTTTCCTTCCTGTCCTTGAATCTGTGCCCCACCCACCTGCCCGGTTTTTTCTGGACTTCCGATCTTTCCCCGCAATCCTTTCCTTCCCCTCCTCTCCCCCCACCATAAACAAAATCAGAGAAGAAACACACGCTTGCAGTGAAATTGAAATTAAAACAGCAGAGAAGTACCCAGAAGAAAAATGGATCCCTCCTCCTTTCCCCTCTTTACCCCCCGTTTTCCGAGGGTGCCACCCCGTTAGCGGTGTGGGGCACTTTATCCCAGACACTTTGATACAGGTACCAACACAAACTTGATCTCACACGCAGGTGATTGTACACACACGTGCGTGGGCACATACCCCGCTAAGGGTCTTAAAATAGGTGAACTTTATTATAAAATGGTCATGCTTGTGGTTAAAAAAAAATAAAGTAGTACCGAAAGGCTTATGAGGAAAAATAATCAGTTTCTGCCTTTGTCCACTCCCAGGAAGCAACGCTGAACTCTCTTGGCTTCAACCCTCCGGCGGTGGTTACACCCGGTGGTTATGTACAACACGCACGTACCTGCTGCTGCTCTTGACCGATCAGTGTCGGCCTCTGTCAAGTCAGACTTCTGGCTGTGACAGATGAACTTTAACCCTCATTTCAACCCCATACTTCTCCTTCCCTTAACCTCACAAACTGCTATTTTGACTCTATTTAATAAAATTAATCAATAGAATTACATTATTTAGGCTATATAAATACCGCTCTTTTCAGAGCCAATGGTACTAAGATACCATTTTCTTTCTTTTTTTCTTCTGGTGTTTATAGTTGCCTTTCTTTTTTCTTTTTGCTTTTCAGCTATTTGCCTTTGCTGTATCTTAAATATTTTTCAGTATTTCTATTTATTTATTTTTAATTTTTTTATTTTAAGAGATGAGGTCTCACTCTGTTGCCCAGGCTGGAGTACAGTGGCATCATCATTAGCTCCCTGCAGCCTCCAGCTCCTGGGCTCCAGTGATCCTCCTGCCTCAGCCTCCCGAGTAGCTGGGACTGCAGGTGCACCACCACGCCTGGCTGATATTTTTCTTATATCAAAGATGCAGTCAAGTTCTCCCCCCTCTTACTTTTCTGGAGATGCCTCTCCTGGACTCCTACTGCTCCAGCGTGCGCCGCGCAGCTACAGTCCTGAGACTTCCCTGCCGGCAGCAGGTCAGTTTGTTATACATAAAAATAACCAGGTGGACTTTACCACCATGGAGCGCATATTTAGGATGCTCTGATGGCATTCGAGCTGTGTGTCCCGAGTGAAACTTACCTGGGGTGGGGCGAGGGCTTTGAAGCACATCAGAACCTGCAGGCAGTTATCGGCAGGGCTGTGGAAACTTAGGTTACATTTTCTTTACACCGGGAAGATCCGATTAAATTCTAGGTGATATGGGGTATACTAGACTCCCCTCAGAGCTCTGGGGACACTGCAGAAAGAGGCAGTCATCCTTTGCAATGGCCAGTGCTGAGCTGCCAGGAGGGGCACGTGTCAAACTTATTAAGGTCCCTCGGACAGAGACAACCAAAGGGCGTTTTCAGATGCAAGCCCAGGACGGAGAGGCGGGGGCCCACGCTGCGAACTGCAGGATCTGATTTGCAGTCTAGCTGCTTCCCACGTGGGGGACTCTGTTCGACTCCAGTGGGAGGAGCCGTAGGCATTTATTTACTTAATGACATCAGTGACTTTTTCTCCAAGTGCGCCAGGGAGAACGGCTGGCCCGACGACGGGATGTGCTTTCCTTTTGTGCCGTGCGCCATGTGCTGCTTGCTTTCCGTAGCTGTCTGGTTTTGTCTCCCCAGTCACCCTGCAGGGCAGATACTACCGTCCCCACTTTGGAGAAGAGAGACGAAGGCCGGCAGGCGCTCACTGCGCACGGTGATGCGCAGCCTGCTGAGCCCGGACCTGCCGCTCCGTTTGCTGCAGTCCTTGGGGCCTCGTGTCCCTGGGGTGGGCCCAAGTCGTGGCAGTTGAAGAGGGAAGGAAGCCAGGATCAGGTGGCAGAGCTGCCCTTGCGCTGGCTGTCCCCACGGTGATGTGACTCCTAGCATTAGCGCCATTCCTGCCGCTTACCTTCCCACCGGGTCTCCTGTAGAACCAACAGGTCGTCTCAATACAGCCTTCTGTACCCGGGGCCGTGGGTGCCAACAAGACTCCTGGGTGGGATTTGGAGGCTACAAGGGGGCGACGATGGTCTGAGCTCCCCTGAAATGTATGGGACATTGTGTGTCCTTTCTTTGGTTAAGGTTATAGCCCTATCAAATGCTCAAGAGAGGTCCAAAGAACAACACTAATAATAATGATGATAAAAATAATGATAATTGTATAATGTGAACTAACATTTATGGAGCACTTTCCAAATTTTATCTCGTCAAATCCTCTTGGCAATCTGATGCGGTGGGTGCCCTATTATTCCGGCTTGTATGCAAAGACGCCAAGGCCTGGAGAGGTGACGTCACTTGGCCAAGGTCACACAGTTGGTACTCTATGGACTTGGGGTCCAAGCTTAGGCACTCTGACTTTATTTTTAAAAAATTATTTTTATTTTTTAAAAATTTCAGAATATTAAGGGAGTACAAATGTTTTTGATACATGGCTTGAGTCAGGGCTATAAATATACCCATCACCCGAACAGCGTTCGTTGAACCCGCAGTCTGATTTAGAATGTGACTATTGCTGACCCAAGAGAAAACCAGCCTTTGGGTGGCTGTGCGGCTGTTTGTTGGGGAGATGTGGGGTGCTGCAACTTGGGGTCCTCCCAAGAGGACTGTGGGGGGGCAGCAGAGCCCCCGCCCCATGGCACGGACAGACTGCGCGGCCGGCGCTGCCGTGAGCCGCCGTCTCCCAGGCTTCTGGGGAGAAGAGTCTCCAGGGCCGGCCTCTCCCCGCGGCATGGCAGCCCACGGAAATGCTGTCATTTCTTTGCACATCAGAAGAGATTGAAAAAAAAAAAAAATCAAAACAACTTTTAGGTCAAAGAAAAATTTTAAATACTTAAGGGTGATGTATTTGTCTTTATACCAACACAACTGACAAATATAACTGAGGCAAAGCGCTCACAGACACAAGTGCCAGAGACCACAGAGGTCATGACGTGAGCCGGGGACAGGCCTTGTGGGCCTCCGTGACACGCTCTCGCGCCAGCCATTCGGGGGAATCGACGTACCTGCCGTGGAAAATCCATTTTAGCTCTTGAACCTTGTGAATCGTGATGGCACCGTTTGGAGAAGGTATACAATGGAAGGTGCAGGTAGCGCTGTCAGTGGAGTCTTGGGGGTGCATGGGATGAGGGAGACGCTGGACGGGAATGTCCCGCCAGGCCCATCTGCAGGGGAGGGGGAGGGGTGCCCATCTGTCCAGGTGACATGTCTCCGGTCAGAACTCACCTTTCCACGCTTGATGCCACCATTATTGCCCCACAGGCCACGCGATCGCCAGTGATTAGATGGGGACGGAAGGATGTGCGTAGAATTCACGCGTTCCGGGATCCGAGTCGACAGTGTCAGAGGGTACCGCTGCGGCTTTTCTCAGCTCCACGAGTCTGGAGTCTCTCGGCGCAGCCCCCGGGGACGGGTGTCTGCGTGGCTGCACCCTGGGTTGTCACTGCAGGTGTTTTGTGCTGGGATCACTCCCCTCCGTTTCAGGGGCCAGGCAGAAGCAGGGGACAAGAGTCCCAATTATGCCTGACATTTGTTTAGCAGGGACCCTGTTTGTTAAGTACAGTAAGTGCTTCTGCAGGCAAGTAATTTAAGGTCTTTAAATTTGCTTTGCCACTGAGTGCTCCCTGTAAGAACAGCAGGAAGGTAATTATACAAGTCTCAGTCCTGTGTTGCTCCTGCCTGTGGGCTGGGCCCGAGGTGGGCCTTGTCCCTTTCTGCCGAGAACGCAGGGTGGGCACACTGGGACGTCCAGCGCTGTGCTCAGATCATCTGGAATCTTCAGCGGTATCCTAAAGCCAGAATTTGCAGACGACTCATCATACATGCTCATGGGCCTGGCTTTGGACAGTCACCTGGGGGTGGGTAAGCCAGAACTTCAGGACAGATGCCACCTGGTTCCCTTGGTCTCAAGTCCTACCCTTGTTAGGTCCCCCCTCCTTTGGTCACCAGAGACCTCATCTGCCCTACTCCTCTCCTTGCTCTCTCTGCTCCTGCCATATTTGGCTGCCCTTAGATCCCAAAACAAGCCACAGGACCTTTGCACTTGCTGCCCTTTGCCTGGAATTCTCCCCTTTCCTCTTTTACCCAGTTAATTCCTATTCATTCTTTATATCTTAGACCAGCTGCAACTTCCTCGAGGATGCTTTTTCTGACTCACCAGGTTAGAGCGAGATCTGTGCCTTCTCAGAGAACCTTGTTGCATTTCCTCAGGACACTTGGCTTGGTTTGGTGTCGTGCCCACTGGAATGCAATGGCCAGGTCTGTGTTTGCTTGACTGTGTGTGTGTCGGGCACCTAGCACACTGGGTGGGGATGGTTGGCGTGGAGCAGCAGGGGTCAGAGCCTTCCAAAGGTTCTCCTGTGTCTCTGTGGGGACCTGAAACCCCCTCTGAGAGTGGCCTTGGGCAGCTGAGTTAACCACTTGGCTCAGCCTCGTTTTTCTCACCTGTGAAAACTGGAGTAAGAATCCCTGTTGTGATGGTTGACTTTGGACGTGAACTTGACTAATTAAGGGATACCTGGGTAGCGGGCGAAGCAGCACTTTCACTCAGTCACCGCGTTAATTAGTCCCAGTGCCCGGAGTCCTTCCCTTCTCTGCTGAACGGCAGCCCAGGGCCCTGGCACTGGGTTAGAGGGGCTGGACTGCCCAGGTGCCTTTGGCAGGGTGGCTGTGAGGAGGTTGGCTTGCGAGTCGGTGCCCCTGGGGGGGAGATCCCCGCAATGTGGGCGGGCACCGTCCAACCGGCTGGGGGCCCAGAGGAACAAAAAGCACAGGAAGAGAGAACTCTTCTTGCTCTCTCTCCTGGGGGGCTGAGATACTCGTATTTTCCTGTCCTTGGACATCAGAACTCCAGGTTCTCTGGCCTTGGGACTCTGGGACTTGCACCTGTGGTCCCCCCACCCCACCCGCTTTGGCCTAGGACTGAGAGCTACACCCGCGGCTTCCCTCGTTCTGTGGCCTTTGGACGTGGACTGAGCCGCGCTACCGGCTTCCCTGGTTGTCCAGCTTGCAGCGGGCCTGTCCTCGGACTTCTCAGCCTCCACCGAGGGAGCCCGTTCCCCAGTAAATTCCTTGTCCTGTCTCTCTCTCTCTCTGTGCTGTCGGTTCCGTCTCTCGGGACAGCCCTGAGTGAAACACCTGCCCTGCAGGTTTGCGGTGCGGACGAGAGGGAAGCGCCTCCTGCAGAGCCGGACCCTCAACAGGGACTTGGGAGATGTTAGTTTTCCTCTCTCTCTCCTCTTTATCAGCCATTATACTGCTTTTTCCTTTTTCTTTCTTTTTAACGTTGTCGTTAATGATATATGACGTGAATCTTGCCATTTGAACCGTTTTTACGTGTACAATTCAGTGGCGTGAAGTAACTTCATGCTGTTGTGCAACAATCACCGCTTTTTATTTCCAAAATTTTTGTCATCATCCTAAGTAGACACTCTGTACCCTGAGCATTAACTCCCCCTCCCAGCCCCTGGTAACCTCTGTTCTACTTTCTGTCGCTAAATTCTGCTTTTTAAGGGGCAGGGGAAGGCAGGTCCAGGAAGGGAGACGTGGGCCTACAACATGGGTGGAGAGTAGGGTCACGTTCTGAGAAATTCACACGGCGTCCCCAGGTTTGAATTCCAGCTAAGACACTTTACCCAGGCCGTTTCCACCCAGTGGTATTAAACCCAGCCAGGACCACGCATGCGGCTTCTCACGTTTGTCCAGGATAGATGAGCCCTGTCCCCTCGTCTCACTCTGTGGATCGGTTGGGATTCTTGCATTGGAGAGAGCAGAAACCTATTTTTGACTTAAGCCAAAAAGGAGACTTTATCCTATGGAAAACAGGGTTCCTCCTTGTGGTAGACAGAATTCTAAGGTGGTCCTCCAAGATTCCCAGCCGTGATGTACACACAACTTCTCTGTGTTACTCAAACGCTCACCTAGTTCCTGCTGTAAAGGGATTTTGCAGATATAATTAAGCTCCCAAGTTGGCTGACCTGAGGCTAGGGAGATTTTCCAGGTGGGCCTGACCTAATGTCATGAGTCCTCTGAAGGCAGAGACTTCTCTCTGATTACAGAAGGATGAGGCCGAGATTAGAAGCACAAGGACTTGACCCTTTGTTGGGGGCTCGTGAAGGAGGGACCCGGTGGCAAGGAATGTGGGCGACCACCAGCAGCTTGAGGGGCCCCTGGCAGAGTCGACGAGGAGCCAGGCATCCACTCCTAACTATTCCCTGCCCTTGGGGCTTGCTCTTGACTTGCCTCTGGTTCACAGCTCTGTCCCGGTGAGGTCTGCCCACCTGCTCCGCCATGGGTCTTTTCATTCCCTTGTTTCCAGCCGCTACAGGGCTGTTTTTATCCCTAGAAGATGATCTTCCTTCTGGGAGTCGGACGAACCCTCTCAGAGAAACCCTTCTGATCACCCGTCCAGCGTCAGGCTTTGTGCTGGGGCCGAGGGGATGACTGAGGCCACGAGGACCTTGTCCTTGAGGAGTTCCCGGCCTGGTGGGGGAAGGGTGGCCATTTCGTGTCTCATATTAAGTTCAAGGACAGAGGTGAGGTGTCAGATAGGGGAAGTCACTCTAGCTTCTGTAATGATAACTGTAAAGTCTCTGTGACTTACACGATAGACCCCTGTTTGTTGCCCACAGACAGTTCACGGCGGATGTTAGTTGGACGACCTTCCACGCGGTCCTTCAGGGACCCAAGCTCCTTCCATTGTGTGCCTACATCAGCCTCTGGGCCTTGGTGTCCTTGGCTGGGTTCTCTGTGTCCACCCAGAAGAGAGGGGAAGAGAGCGCCTAGAGAGTCGTGTGGAAGGTTTTCATGGGTCATCTCTGCGAGGGGCGTCCACCGCTTTTCCCCCCTTCCACTGGCCAGGATGCAGTCACTTGGCCCCACCTTACTGCTGCGGGGGAGGCCGGGAAATGTCGTTTAGCTATGCGCCCAGGAGGAAAAGCAGGTGGGGTTTGGTGAGCACCATCAGTGTTCTCTTTTTGCCATGGGTGTGCATAGGTGTGCCATAGGTATGCACAGGTGCTTATGTGCTAGGTGTGCACATGAACATAAGTTTATGGTGGCACAGACGAGAGTCACTTAGCCCATTCTGGTGGTTCAGGGATGGGTTTCTGGAAGAGACGGTGCCCAAACTGTGTCCTGCAGGGTAAGTAAGACTTGAGCTGAGAGTGGATGGGGGTGCCACCGGCAGAGGCACAGGGTTGGGGAGCGCGCGGCTGTGGATGGGGAGCTGCAGCGTTTTGCGGGAAGCAGGAGAGATGGTGCTGAGCAGGTTTAGTGCCCTGCTGGAGTTCACAAAAAGCCCAGCATAGAAAACAGTAGGTCCAAGAACAAGACCCTCCAAGGACTCTATTTTATTTTTCTTACATGTCTTTTAGAAGGCTCAGGAGTCTCCATAAAGCTCATCGCGTCTCACAGACGCAGACCCGCCGTCTTGTCTGCCGTGGAGTGTACGAAATGCATCTCGAGAGGGAGGTTCCCCATCACGCCTTGCTGCTGAACCCATCTAAGGAGAGGGTGTAAAAATGATACCTTCGGGCAGGTGTAGCCACGGCGACCTCCGGTGTCCCTGATTATCAGGAAGCGGCTTTGAGTGTGCAGGGGGTCTCCTGGCACTGTCCGCGTTGGGAGCTCAGCCTGATGCCTTAGGGCCTGGATAGAGGGGCTGGGTGCTCAGGGGACTCTCCCGGAAGCCCCAGGCATGAGGGGTTTTGGGGTGTGTGTGTGTCACTGAGCCAAATGCCCCCTGAGGGGTGGGGGGGGGCAGCGAAGTGGCCGCTGGTTGATACTCACTGGGCTGAAACATGAGAAATAATCCATCCATTTTGTTTTAAGCCACTAGTTCTGGGTGGTTTGTTCTTCTGCAGGAGATAGCAAAAGTCCTGGTCCATTCTCCTTCCTCGCCCGGGACCACCGGCGCTGCTTTGGCCGGAATGGAAACCCGGGTCAACGCTGCCTCTGTGATTCTGAGTGATGACGGAGTTAGGGGACAGGAATTTGGGGCCTGTCTCCCTGCGGGGTGACCTCTGAAGAATGGGGCAGGGTCCTCGCACCTTGCTGTGCTCCTTTCCGGGGACACCCATCACTAATTGCCGCCGAGCGCCTGCCGTGTCCAGCCACCCTGGCGCGTCCTCCGCACACTTCCTCCTGTCTCACCTTTCTGCCTTCCATCTGCGGTGGGGACGCGGCTGTCCCCATTTCACAGAAGAAGAAGCGGAGGCTCAGAGCAATGAAGCATGTTGCCCGACGCCTCAAAACGTAAATGGGACCCGAACCCCAACGTGTCTGATTCCAAAGCCCAAGCTCTTCACCATGTCTTCCAGGTCTTGTTTGGCTTTTAACAAAGAGCCTTTTGGGTTCCTTCCAATTCTGGGAGCATCTGAGAAAAAAATTTGATAAAAACAAAAGCAGAAGCAGTAGGAAAAAAGCCCGAGGGCAGATGGTTGGAGGACTTTTCAGGTTGCCCATCAGATGCGTTCCTGACTCACCCGTGTGTGTTGCTGGGCTGGGGCGGCAGAGATGTGCCGGCCTGTGCACAGGCGCCCTGGGGCTGTGGGTCTGGGTGCTGAGCTGGGCTCCCTCGGAGTGGCCAGAGGCTCATGTGAGAGTCTGTGGCTTTACGTTTCTCATGATGGCTACAACCCTGTCTTGGGAGGCATCCAGCCTGTCCCCAGTGGGACTAGGTCTCTGAGGTGGGTTGAACCGATCCTTTCTGTCAAGCAAAGGCTCCCTGTGCGACAGCAACGCTCTTGCTCAAGCTCCTGTGTTGCGTTTGAGCTTATGTGCACTGGGACACTTGGGCCCCCGAATCTCTCCCGTCCACCAAGGATCAGCTCAAGTCCTGTGGTGCCCGTGACGCCTCCCCCAGCTGTCTCACTTATTGGCCGTGTGACCTTGGAGGAGTCCTTTCCTTTCTCTGGCCCACAGTTCACAATTTGGAAAACAGAAGCTTTCCTGGTGTCTGCCACACTATACTTATTTTGAGGGTTAAGTGTTAGGATGCACGCGGATGTGCGGTGCGATGGTTACCAGCTGTCACTGTTCCAGCGTGGAGGGGTCGCGCTCTCTCCTGAACTGCTTTTGTCCTCAGAGTCCGAGGTCCTTGGGACCCAGAGTTGTATAGAAGAATGTGGTTTTCAAAGTCAGACAGGCTTGACTCCCCATTTGCGAGTTGTGCATCCTTGGGCAAGTCATTCTACCTCCCCGTGCCTCAGTTTCCCCAAGTGTACAATGCAATAGGACCAGCTACCTTACAAGGATCAGATGGTGCCATGTTTTCAAAATGCTTAGAGTGGTCCTGGCCTGTGACAAAGTGCTGTGTGTGTCGTATTAGGAGAAATGCATTTTCTTGGTGACTCATACGCGCATCCGTGTGAGTCGTACAGATGTGCAGAGTGTGACTTTCACACAGTGCTTACTTTTACTATGTGCCCTGTATATTCTTCCCCTTCCTGTTTTTCCATTTGATCAAAAAGAATTGCTGGTCATGACCCAGTGAGTTGACGTCACGATCCATGAATGGGTCACAGTCTGCAGTTTGAAAAACGCTGGGGGACAGCCCTTGCCTCCCCGCCTTGCAAACGTCAATTGTCCGCGTCTCCTGCTGTCTGGAACACGTGGCCCCGCGCCAGCAGCCTCGCCGCATTCTCCTCACCCCACCGGGCTCCACAGACGCTTTGTTCTGTGCACCTTTGCGAGCTTCAGATTAATTAGACATTTCAGAGGAGATGGACGTTTAAAGCAGTAGCTTCATTAGCATGCACGTGCTGGAAGCTCTGGAAAGTAGAACTCAGTTATTTGTGTGTTAATAAGCCAACCTGGGCTTCAGATCTTCAACAGAACCTGTCCTCCCGCAACTGTGTGCTTGCTGATGGATCCGTGAATGCCTGCCCGTCGCCAGGGCTCTGTGGCTAGCTGGGCCGTGTGTCCCTCGCGTGCAGCCTGGGGGTAGTTGAGTGCTGTGATGTCAGGGATGATGGGATCCCTGCTTGGGCTGGGTTTATCCGAACGCCTTAATCAGGCACTGAGGTTGGTAACGCGGGTAGGTACTGCGCTTTTTTTGCTGACTTGTCACATTGCATGTGAACAGCACTGAATGGTTTTCGAAGTGCTGTCACCTGCACTGTCTCACGAGACACACGCACATCCCTTGCAAGGTTGGGTCTCTTTGCTAAGGGCTCACCAGTCCTTCTGCCCAGCACCTGGCTCTGCACTGGGAAAGGGGGAGGTGGATCATGGACCAGCAGCAAAGCCATCACTTGCATCACCTGGGAGCTCCTTAGAAATGCAGAAATCTCAGCCTGGCTGCAGACCTTATCAGAACCTGCATCTCAATAGGTAATTTATACTCCCACCTACTGAAGTTTGAGAAGCACTGGTCTGCAACCACCCCTGTGTCTCCCTCCTCCACACTCGCCTTTTGTTCTCCTTCCCTCTGCTTTCCTCCCTCTTTCTCCGCTCTTCTCCCCTGTCCCCAGCTACTTGTAATAGCTACAGGTTTGCAGGCATAGCTCTGACACGTGGGAACACGAGACTCAACTTGGTTCTTTGTATCTCTACTTTCATTTGACAAGCTCCTATTCTCACCTAGTAGTGTGAAAACTAAATTTAGCTCAATCTGGTAAATTTTCTACCACATTTGTTTTTAATTTTTAAATTAATGTACAGTAAAATTGCCTTTTTTGGGGTGTATGGTTCTATAAATTTTAACACATGGATAGATTTATGTATCCGCCACCACAAGCAGGACACAGAACAGCTCCATCACCCCCTGCGAGGTGTAGCCACACCCTGTCCCCACCCCAGTCCACGGGTCTGTTTCTGTCCCTATTGTTTCCTTTTCAAGAATGCCCACAGATGAAACCGTGCAGTGCGCCACCTTTCAGATGAGCTGCATCTCCTTAGCGCAGTGCCTTGGGATCGTACAGGTGGTCGTGTGGACCGACAGCCGGTTCCTGCGCACCACCCTCTAGCATCCCATCGTTTGTTTATCCCTTCACCCTCCAAAGGACATTTGGGTTTGTCTCCAGTTTTTGGCAATTGGAAATAAAACTTGTATACACGTTCATGTTCAGGTGTTTGTATAAACATAAGTTTTCACTGTCGGAACTACCTGGAAGTGGAAATGCCGGGTCATGTGGTATTTATTTAACTGTATAAGAAGTGACAAACTGTCGTCCAGAGCAGCTGCATCTTTTTACATCCCCATCAGCCACATACGACTTTTAGTTGCTCTGCATCCTTGTCAACACTTGATATTGTCGACATTTTTCATTTTAGCCCTTCCAATAGGTGTGTAACAGCATCTTGTAGCCTCTTTCACCCTTTCTATCTCCAGGACTTGCCGCCCCCCTGTAGCTGGGTCCCCGGGGTCTGGAAGTCATGTGAATTCACAGGACGTGGCCAGCAAAGCCTCCGCCTGGTACAGTCCCGGTATTGTAGTAACATATATGGGCGCCAGGTAGTTCTCCCTACCACACACACACCCACAGAGGCTTGCACGAAGGTCCTCTTAGCACCAGGAAAGAACGAAATAAACATCCAGGTCCCCGTCCAGTACTTCGAGCCCATCCGTGCACTCGAGGATGGGGAGAAGCTGCAGGAACTTCAGAGCAGTGTTTCTGTCGCATCCATTTGTCCGATTAGGACTTTTCCGTGCCCTTTCCTGGCACTTCAGACAGGCTGTGCCCAGACAGACGCCCTGATGCCACGCCCGTGCCAGACTTTCTATCACAGGAAATGGAAAGGAGACGTTCTTCACTTTTCCTAACTGGATTTCCGAGGGCCGTGACTCATCCGAGATCTGCAGGCATCTTTATTTAGCAGAGGCTGCCCATCCCAATTACAAAGAGAAACATTTCTCAGCAGAGTCTGTTCACTCAGCGCCTGGCAGCCCTGTGGATGATGTCTGGCGGTGAATGGGGGAGGGGCCGTATCGGAAAGTCTTCTGCCTGTTGGGCGCTGTCTGCGAATCCCACTTTGATATCAGACATGCGAGCGATTGATATTACACCTCAGCAGAAAGCACAGCGTGCAGTCAAGATGTTAATTCACTAATTCATTCTGCTGATACCAAGCCAGCGCTACGCACCAGGCACTGTGCTGAGAACTGGGGATACATGCTAACAAACGAAACACAAAAGTCCTGCCTTGCGGAGCGGGGTTCTGCTGCAGGGAGCATCGCCTGTGAGAGGCTGTGAGAAAGCCAGGGAGTGCTGCGGGGAAAGGAAGGCGGTGCAAGGAGATCGGAAGTACCGGGGACGGGCCCGGGCCAAGGAGGTGAATGTTTATTTACTGTTCCTTATGAAACAGCTGGGGAAGGCAGGGTCTGGTCACTGGATACGCTTTTGTCCAGAGAGTCCACAAATCTGGGCTATGGGTCCTCGCCATCAAAATGCCGGTGGGGGGAGTCTCGTGAAATCGCCAGGACCCTGCACCCATCTGCCGAAGGGGCCCCTGTCTCACTGCGCCGGGGGAGACCCTGGGGAGTCTGCACATCCCACGAGCGTCCCAGGTGACCGTGAAGACCCTAAAGTGTGAGGACCACTCTCTTAAGAACCCAAGTTTAAAATAGGACGTGTGCTTTCGGTCCCAGGAAATGATCGAAGTCGTCTAAAGCTGGGTCCAATTAAAAGAGCAGTCACTGGTTTAGTTCAAGTCTTGATGCTGCCTGGCTTTCAAACTTGCACATGTTGACTTTGCAGCTGCTACTGCTTGGTTTTAGCCCTCAGAGAGAAACGCCGCCTGCGCCATGGGTTCCTGGGACCCTGGTTGGCAAACGCCCTCCCCCGCCCTCCCCACCGCACGCTGAGGGCCAGGGAAGCTTCCTAACTTTGGAAACAGAACGCAGCCGCGTCCCCCCACCCGAATCCCTGGCCTCAGCAGCGAGCTGCCCTACTTTGCAAAACGGGAGTCTCTTACCTCATTAAGCCGGAATGAAAATGAAACTCAAGAAGATAATTTTCCTCTTCGCGCCCCTCGTGAAAGCCACCGGCAGCCTCTCCCCTCGTTAACTCATCTCACCGGGAGCCGCGTGGTTCTGTGGCCTTTGGAGCGCTGGGGAGCGAAGCTTAGGAATGGTTTCGTTCTTTCCTGGCTTTGCGATTGGTTTCTCTGATTGTTTCAAGAACGAGGAGAACCCTAGGGGAGGAGGAGAGCGATTTCAGGAGATTCGAAGGCCCTGGATGGGGGCGGAAAGTCCTAAACACACGCAGGCCTGAGTGGCCTGGGAGCCCAGGCCCCAGGGGCCATGTGATTTCTTGGGCTAAATCAAAGCGCTTTGTGCCTGTTAGGGCTGAATTGTGTTTCTCCAAGTTCCTATGTTGAAGCCCTGACCCCAGGTTTCTCTAAATGTGACTGTATTTGGAGCTAGGACCTATACAGAGGTGGACAAGTTAAATGAGGCTCTGAAGGTCGGCCTTAACACTCTCTGATTGTGGTCTTTATAAGAGATTTGCACACACAGACCCCAGGGAATGTGTGCACAGAGGAAAAGGCCACCTGCAAGCCGAGGAGAGACTCTGATCTCAGAAGAAACCAAACCTGCCAACACCTTGACCTTAGACCTTCAGCCTCCAGAACTGGGAGGAAATAAATTTCTGCTGTGCAGAGTTTGTAAACCACCCAGTCTATGGAATTTTGTTATGGCTGTCCCAGCAAACTGACACAGCGCCTTCAAGGACAGCTCGGTCTCGATGGCAGAGAATGGCTGGTGCCCACAGACACAGGTGTGGAGCTGCTTCTGGGCCACTGGATTCGGTGGAACGCACGTTTTTCGAGGTCCGCCAAGCCCAGTGCCTGCACATGGCGGATCTGATGAGCTGCCCAGCCCTGCCTAGCCCTGCCCAGCCATTTCCAGTCCCACCGAGCTGCCCACGGGCCACTCAAGCCCACTCCCTGCGCACAGCCGATTGGTCCAAGAGTGGCCACCTGATTCGAGCTGGGCCAATCGGATTTTCACATCCAAGAATCAGATGTGAAACCTACATAGTTTTGAGGCCACATGACCCCGAGAGAGAAAGAACCAGCCCTGCCTGGATTCCAGCTCCCACCCCATCCCCAAGTTGTCTCCTGAGTACATTCGATGCTATCCCTGCACTTAGCTTCCAGGAGATGCTTCTGAGTAAACGTCCGATAAATCCATCTTTGCCTAAGCTGGTTTATTGATATTGTTTAATGACAACAGCTAAAATTAATCTAGATGCTATGCTAATAATTTTCCATACATTGTCTCATTTAATTCCCACAAATCCCGTAGAGTAGGTTCCATTATTATTTCCATTAAAGAATGCAAACTGAGGTTCATGAAGGTTACACAACTTGCTGAAGGTTACTGCCTTAGTCTGTTTGGGTTGTTATAACAAAATGTTATTAAATGGGCAGCTTGTCAACAGCAGAAACTTATTTCTTGGTTCTGGAGGCTGTAAAGTTCAAGATCAAGATAGATTTTGTGTCTGGCGAGGGCCTGATTACAGGCTTATAGATGGTGCTTTCTCACTGTGTCCTCACCTGGTGGAAGGAACCAATGGGCTTTCTGGGGCTTCCTTTATAAGGGCACTAATCTCATTTATGAGGGTCCCACCCTCATGACCTAATCACCTCCCAGAGGCCCCACCTCCAAATTCTATCACTTTGGGGTTAGGATTTCTGCATACAAATTTTAGGGGGACACAAACATCAGTCCATTGTGGTTGCAGGCAAACCAGCTAGTCTGACCCAGGTCTCCTGCTCCTAACCGCTATGCTAAGCTCTTTTTAATTTTATTAATTCCTAGAATTTTCTAGAATACAAATTATAAATTGGTTTATCTCCACTTGATTTTTTAAAGTGACCTTCTATTATTATGTTTTTAAATGGAGAATCCTATGGCCATGGCAGAGAAGGGGCATAATTCAGGATGTTTAAATAGCATAATTTCAGGAGTGATGTGGAGAGGAAAATTTCTGAAAATAAACCATGCAAGTGGAAGCTGCTAAAAATGACTCCATTGCCTGCACACTCCAACCAGGCTGATTACTTGGCCCAATTCAGAGGTTTTTGCTTCTCAGGACGGGAATATTCCTTAGATAGCAAAGAAAAAATACCCAGGGTCTACAGTGGTTCTGTTCCATTAAGCTCAAGTCAAGACCCTGCAGGAAGCACCTATTTGGTCTCGGGCACTGTGCCAGACTCTGAGCACATGGAGATGACGTGGTTCCAGGAAGGAGGGGAGACGGGGATGAACCCACACGTCAGAGGCGAGTATTTGCTATGTCTGACTTGCGTGGGCTGCTCCAGAGCGGGTGGGCCTGGGTGGGAATTGGACACTGGTCATTTAATCTGTTTGGCTTGGCCCCGCTCAGGCAGACTTTCAAACTTAAGATTGTCATATAGCTCATATGCTTTGGGCTTTGTATCAGCTAGCAAATGCCACAGAAGTGCTGTGTGACAGATGACCTCAAAACCGTAACGACAGTTATTTTGTTTTCCTGGACTGTGTGTCAGCTGAGGGTGGGTTGATCTTGGCTGGGCGAGTTCGTGCGTCCGAGGGCGGAGGTGGGAGAATCTTGATGGGCTTGGTGGGGGCCGGGGGAGGGGGGTTGTTTTGTGTCTGCCGCCCTATCCGAATACTGCAGACAGCTGTAACACGATGGTAAGTATTTGTATGTGTAAACACATCTAAACATATTTATATATAATCGTATATATTATATCACACATGTTTTTATGTATATACGAATAAACCAGCCCTGTCATTTCCTGTTCCCACGTCACCAGGTAGGAACAAGTTTTCTTTAATCAAAAATCACAGTAGAAAGATAAAATTGATCATTAAATACCAAAGTGTTGGCAAACCGTGGTCTGTGAGTGAGATCTGGTTTGAGGCCTGTTTTTGTAACTAAGCTTTACTGGGACGTGACCACGCCCACTTGTCTGCATGTTGTGTGTGGCCTCTTTCACCTTTACAATGCGACGGTGCAGTCGATAACCGAGACGGAGACCGTTGGGTCTGGCGAACCTGAAACCTTTTCTGTTGGGCCCTTTATAGGAAGAGCTTGCAGGTCCCCTGATGACAGACGCCATGAATAGCAGACGCTGTTCCCACTCAGTGGGCCCCTTCTCTGCCTCCTCTTGTTCTATTGGAAGCACAGCAAATGCAAAAGGTCTGCAGGGCCCTAGATTCTCTCCTGGAAGCATTTTTTTAAGTGCATAGTCACGTGTCACTTAATGATGGGGACACGTTCAGAGCAATGCATCGTTAGGCGATTTTGTCATTGTGCAGACATCAGGAGGGCACTCACACAACCTGGATGGCGCAGCCTTCTCCACGCCCAGGCTACCTGCTGCAGCCCGTTGCTCCTGGGCTGCAAGCCTGGACAGCGTGTGGCTTTACTGAATACCGCAGGCAATGGTAACACGGTGGCAAGTATTTGTGTCTCTAAACACATCTAAATATGGAAAAGATGAGTAAATACAGTGTGTCGATCTTACGGGGCCGCCATCGTACATGTGTTCTACCGCTGGTTGTATGCAGTTCCCTTGTCTCCAGGGCCCGTCTCGGGTCCAGAGCTTCTCAGAGGAGTCAAGAGATGGCTGGGCTTTGCCCATTTTTGGAGGATTCTAATAAATAGATGCAGAGGAACAGAAGGAGGAAGGAAGGAAGGAGGAAGGAGGAACGAGGAGGAATAATTCCAAATAGGATTTAAAAAAATCTGTGCTATGTATTAAAAGTGTATGCTTGGCCAATTAAACTTTTAGCACATTTGTGTGCACACACAAAATAAATGTAATGCAATTGTTCTTTTTGCTGTAAAATTATAGGAATCATAAGAATGAATCAGCTCACAGTGTGACATGAGCAATGTGGTCTGGCAGTGGAACACAAGTTGGGCGATGAAAGCATTTTCCTTTAGACACTGTCTACGGATCTTTGCGGCTCCATTATAGTCTAACTTGGAGACAATACCAGGAGTCTCACTTTGAGACCCTTGGCCTGTAGTGGCCCAGGACGGACATTCCTCTTAGCTCCCTCAGGGGTGGACCCTCTCAGCCCCGCGCAGCTCCCACCCACGGCGACCTCTCCAAGGCTCATCTTCCGGGCCTCACACTTGGCGTCTCACCATGCAGTGCCCGGTGACACCTGCTGGGACGTGATTTTATCCTCGACATAGCTGCGTGACCTTCGATGCATCCGTCCCCTTGGCTTTTCGGCAGGAGCAACGGCTTGTTTGAGCCTTACCTGGAGCTGGGTCGGGGCATGGGTAGGGTGATCGTTTGGAACGAGAAGTGCTTTTAGGAGTTAGATCTTGTTTCTATCCTTTGTTTCTTGGTGTGCCATCGAATGCCAAGGACTGTCATATGTTTATACCAGGTGATTAGAAAATGTGTATATATTTATTTCCCATTATATATCATATCTGAGACTGTAGAGAGAAAAGGATATTCTAATAGGAGGTAATTTTAATACAATGTGACGCTTCCCATCAGAACGTAAGCTTCATAACGGCCGGGCGTATGTATGACTCTCTTCACGGTGCCTTGAAGAGTGCCTAACAGTAGTTGCTTAACGAGTATTTGTCAAATACTGAGAAAATACATAATTAAAAAAACTGTATTGAGGCTTAAATGACATACCATAAAATTCACTGATTTTATGTTCAATGGTTTTTAGTAAATTTACCAAGTTGTATTTTTTTCGAATTACAAGAGTGCTACATGGTAATCTGTCAACATTAAAAAAAAAATATACAGCAACGAAGAAATGAAAACCGAAGCCTCTCCCTGCTATTCTTCACCAAATTTCATTCCCCAGACATAACCACGTAACAGTTGGTGTGGACACCTAGATGTTTTTCTTTGCCAACATAACACACACACTTACAAAAATGAGGCTGATATTGTCCGCGTTATGTAGTTTTCTTTTTCCACTCACCCGTATGTTACAGATTTCTTTCTCTACAGGGTTAACACGCTTTTTAAACAGCGTAGCATGACATTGCATGAACTTATGTATCGCATGTTATTTTAGCAGTTCTCCATTGGTGCACACTTAGCCTGTTTCCTACTTTATTTTTGTTGTGATAAATGAAGCTCTAACGAGGAGCATTGAAAGGATAGTTTTGTTCACGCGTTTGACTCTTCCTGTAGGATCGATTGCAAGTGGACTTATTCGGCCAGGCAGAAGAGTATGCACAATTCCAACTTTGATAAATATCATCAAAGTGTTTTCAGAAAAAGTTGTTTCGATTTACGTATGTGCTCACGGATGATGTTTGAGGTGCCTCTTCCTTCACAGCTTTGTCAAGCCTGGGTCTTATAAATTTCTTATCTCTTTGGCTGTTTTTCTTCTAAATTGCTGGTTCACCTCTTTTGCAATTTTTTTATTGGGTTCTTTTTCTTTTTCTTACCGATTCAAAGGAATTCACAATACATCACAGAGATCAGCCTTTTGGTTCATTGGTTGCATAAATCGTTCACCAAAAGGGTTGAATGGCGCCCGAGGCTTGCTGATGTGGGGCAGAGATGAAGATCTGGGGGCTCCTGGACTTCTAGGGGTTCAGTTTCAGAAGGGAAAAAGGTGGGGGCTGCAGTTAGCCATGTCATCAGGGGATTGGGGGAGGGTCAGTGGCTTTGCTTTCTCTTTCATTTTCCACACGGCACATGAGCGCCCAGACTAGGAGACAAAATGGAAAAAATACATTTTTTGGTTGTTCCCAGTAGATTGTAAGATTGGTGAGGCAGAGACTGCATCTATCTTTGCTGCTGTGTCTGAAGGATGCAACGTTATTGCCCGGCACTTAGGTGGGGTTCATTAAGTATTTGCTGCGTGCATGAGTGACTGAATCCTATTGCAGAATGTTCTCAGACTGCTGATGATATGCCTGCCATCTACAGACCGTCTTTGAGCCAGGTGCTCCGCCAAGCTCCTGGCATTCCTTGTTTCATTTAATCGTCCCAACCAGCCTGGAATATAGAGATTATTACTAGCTCCATTCTACAGGCAAGAAAACTGAGGCTAAAAGAGATTAAGTGACTTTGCCAAGGAACCACAGTGAGGATTTAACCCCAGGACGAGTGTCTCCAGAGTCTGGACTTCAACTCATTGCATTCTCTTGGGTTGGGACTCATTTGTCCTTTAAGATGCCAGAAACTTTCTCAACTTGGGGGCCAAAGGAACAATTGACAGAAAGCCTGTCCTAGAGCTCTCTGCCCATGGGGGACAGCACTGGTTTAGTCAACGATGCTTGGGAGCCGGGTGGGAGAGCTTTCCTTGCCTGGGGGCTGAGCAGGAGCCGTGGGACCCAGGATGGCTGCAGAGATGGTGGGAAGCCGAGGGCGAGGGCCCGTCCCAAAGTGCAGGTGCCCTGGGAAATCCCATCAGACTGACGGGCGGTGCCAGGTTGCAATCCCAAGCAGTCTAGGGGAGAGGTGAACAAAAGTGTAAGTGGTTTATTTTATCAGCAGTGCCAGTAAAATCATATGGGGATAGACTCAAATTTCCTTGGGATAAGGAATCAGAGCTTTATAATCTATCCATTTCTTTTTTCCTGGCATTTTGTTTTAAGCGATGTTCTTCAGCAAAAGTCTGACTTACTCAAGTTAGACTTATGACAAAAGGCAGTTGTTCACATCTAGGGCTTTTGTTCTTTTTTGGTCCATAAATCCAGAGCACATTGTACTGGCTGCATTGATGTTTGTCCTGTGCCCATTAGGAAGACCGTGCACTAAAAACTGGGGTGAGGGGAGAGAGTCGGACCAGACTGGTGATTTTCAGAGCTGTTTCTTCATCTTGCCAAGTTAGTATAGAGGTGTCAGAATGATATTGCTGTAAGTATAAATTTTTATCATCAGCAAGGGCTCCTGGAAAGCTGTTTTGGGGGTTCTGAGACTGTCCTTGCTTAGTGGGAAAGAAGTCTATGGTCTGTTGCGATGCCTGCCATGGGCACATATTGGGAATGATAGTGTCTGTCATTCCCGAATAGGAGAGTGTTTGATGACAGTTAATGAACACCTTCACGCAGCATCTATTAATAGTTTTTGGATGGAACTGAGCTCCGTGTTTTGAGGATTTTAGGAGATGAACTGGCTCTTGCCCCGAGGAAACTTTCAATAAAGTTGATATAAGTCAAGGCATACAGACATGGAACAGCAGCTAACAAGGTCAAGTAATTAATTAATTCACAGATGTTTGCCGTATGCCAAGCCCTGTCCAAGGTGCTGGACACAGTGATGCGTGCATAAGACAAAGACAGGCCAATTTCCTATGCTATCATGAGAGAAGAGAAGCAAACAAGCACAACAAAGAAACCACACAGTTTTAAGTAGTGGTAAGAACTCAGGAGAGAAACAAAGCTTGGTAAGTAGAAGGGGAGTGAAGGAGCATGTGGCTGCTTTAGAAAAGGTGTTCAAGGAAGTCTTGCTCAGGAAGATGACATTTGGTCGGAGACCTGTGAGATATGAGGGAGCCGAATAACCCAGACACGTGAGGATACCTGGGGGACAAGTGTTCCAGGCAGCGAGAACAGCAAGCGCAAAGGCCCTGAGGCAGGAACCCGCTTGGTGTGTTTGAAATACAACGGGGATGCCAGTAGGGCTGGAGCAAGATGATTGAATGAGGAGCAGGAGGACATGAGCTCAGAGGACATGGCAGCAGGGACTAGATCATGGGGACATTTCAGCTCATGGTGAGAGTTCAGATCTTACTTTAAGCCTGATGAAAAACTATGAGAGAATTTTGAGTAGGGAGTGACATGATCTGACTTATATTGGACAATTAATTACACTGGCTGCTGTTTGAAGAATAGGTTGTCGAGGGGCAAGAGAGAAGCAGGGATCCCATTTAGGGCAGTTGCGGTTTAGTCCAGCGGAGAGATGACGGCAGCTAGAATGTTGTGGACCTGGGGGAGTTGGTGAAAAGTGGTTGGATTCAGGATTCAGGATGTAGAATCCTTAGAGTTGGAGCTGACAGGACTTGGGGATGGGTTGGGCGTGCGGTGGGGAGAGGAACTGAGATATTGCCTAGGGTTTTTGACTTGAGCCCAGGTCGGGTGTCATGGACACGCAAGTTGCGCGGTGGCACAGAAGCCCGTGCTTAGAAGGGTCCCACACTTGGCTCAATGCTCTGCTGTTGCCAACTTGAAATTATGAACAGTTTTAGCAGGGCGTCTTTATTTTGTTGTTAATATGTCGCTGCCCTTGTGAGCGAATGGCGGCCCTCTTTGTGGAGAAGCGAGAGACTGGAAGAGAAATGGTTTATGGCAGGTCGACCACGTTAAGTTTGAGGGGCCAGTTAGACACCCCAGGGGAGCCGCTGGGAATGTCGTCTGCTGGAGTTTACAGAGGGGGAAGGCACCCGCCAGGGCTGGAGCCATGGAGCTGGGGGATGCGTTCTGGAAGAGGTGAGACTTGAATCAGCCTCTTGGGAAGAGAACGGGCCAAGTCTACCCCCCTCCTTCTGCACAGAGAAGGTGGTGGGGACAGTGCTGGTGATGTCCTTTAGTGCAGCTTTTGTCTGTATTTAAGAGTTTAGGGCAGGGGTGCCTGCCTGTTGATGTATTGGACAGGCATAATTTTCACCTGCTGATTGCTTTGTGCGTACCGGCCCTTTCCCCCAACGCAGTCGTTTTGCTCTTCTCAGCCTGGGTGACCACCAGCTCCCAAGGTGGCCTCTGCAGACACCTGTTGCGATTCCAGGGACTGAGCCGCCTTCGCTTTAGGAACTGAAATCTGCCATTGCAACAAGTCCCTGGCTCTGAGTGACTCTGTCTGAGCCAAAGGGCTGAGAGAGCCCTGGGGGGGTCCAGAGGAGGGCCCCGTGGGTAGTGGGGCTTGGTGGTTCATGCCTCAGCCTCTAGGTACCGAGGGTGTGGACACCATCCCTTCCTGCTCTGTGACCCTGGGAACTTCATTCAGCTCTTTGGACCTCAGTAAAATGAGGATAATAGCATCTTCTACTTCATAATGTTCTTTCAAGGTGTAAACAGGGCAATTTGCGCAGAACCCTTAGCTCAGGCCCTGGAACAGGGAAAGGACTCCTCAAAAATGCTGATGTTTCTACCATTGTTGAGAAAGTTCTCCCCTCTGTGCTGGGGAGGCAGAGCTGGTCCTAGACTGCACCGTGAAGGGAGATATGGGAAGCCCCTACCTGCACCCCAAAGCTCATTTCATGTCCTTGGCCTCTTTGGTGCACATCCAGACTCTGTTTAGGGTTGGTACCACGACGGCAGCACGGTGAGCGGCTTATCTGGTTTTCCTCGTCATGGACGTTGCTCCCGTTCCTCCAACATGTCTCCCCCGTCATAGAGCAGAGCCGTGCAGTTTGTGTGTGGGGGGATTGATCCCGAACCCCTGTGCAAAGATGGGTCCTGATTAGACCAAAGCCATCGGGGTAATTCCTCCCCTTTACCCCAGTGATTGGCTCAGGGTTGAGCACGCCACCGGGGCTGAGGTTGCTGGCGTTCCATGACCGCATTGATTGATAAGGAGTGCGCACACAGCCCAGAATGGTCCAGGCAGAGTGAGGCCCAGGACTTCTGCTCTTTCCCTACTAGACAGGTGTAAGGAAGCACGAAGCCCTAGTGGCTTTTGACATCCATTTGGTACAGAGGGGGGACAGAGAGTGTTTGGTGACATTGTTACTTGATTAAATGGTACCTAAAGTCCCACTGTCTTTTCAGTTAGAAAGTCATTAAATTCCCTTTAACATTTTCAGTTCTTTGAGATTTTAAAAATTACTCTCATTCTGAAGCATCCAATGGATACAAGCACACTCTGAGTGCCAGTTCTTCAAAATAAATTGCGAAATAAAGTTTACCTGCCTGGTTCCTGTGTTTGTATCCAACAATATTTGGAGGATTATTCAACTCAGAACTTTTGGAATTTGGCAGAAGGGCTATCTGATAGTGATGGCACCCCATTCCGTATGGACAACCTATACGTTCTACTGAAGAGTTCACTTAGGAGTGCTTGTTTTTGCAGTATGTGTTCTGTGTAGTGCATTTCTGGTATAAGTGCAGCGTTTCTCTTTCAAGAAATGGTGAAAACTCTTGGGCACGTGTAGCCAGAGACTAGTCTGCCTTTGGGTCTGGGCTGGCGTGTTCGTCTTATGTCTCCCTTGCTTGTCTGTGCTGGGGTAGGGTGTGAATATCTATGTTGTGGTCTTGTTGTGGTTTTCAGAGCAATAACGTGTCTCCATCAGTAATTGGTGTAAGGGTTTCCCTTAAAAATGGAATCTTTATCTTCAGAGTTTCTGTGAAGTTTTCTTCTCCCAACACACTCTGCAAATGCCTGCTGCTGTCGGCCTGTTACGCCAGGTGTGGGTTCTCCCACAGCTTGCAGCTCCCTCTGTCTTGCCAATCCCAGTGCTTTGGTCCTTTGGTCCGCTGTCTCTGTGTGTGTTCTGCGTCATCTGTGTCATTGGTGGAGACCGCAAGTCTCATCCCTTTCTACTCCAAAAGTAACCTGATTGGGAATCAAGCTACAAAAGTAATCTTCCCGTGGGGTTGTGTGTTATTCTGTTTCCCTTCACTACCCGCGCCCTCCCCAGTTCCACACTTGCCAGTTCAGTGCCCGGTGACATTTGTTTTTCCTTTAGGTTTATAGATTTCATAGCTAAAAGGCCACTTTCTCTCCTGGGAGTTTTTTCCGGCTGTGAGGACACCCGACAGCAGGTTGTGCTGGGGAAGCCTGGTTAGAATTCTCAACTTCGACATGGATTTTGTCTGCATTCCAAACTACATCCATTGGGACTTCATATGTCTGTTTTTTTTTTTTTGGTTGAGTAAAATGTAACTTTATTGAAAAAAGTAAACAAAATTATCCAACTCTCTATAAAAAGGTGTATGCACAGAACATGCTTTAGGAAAATACAAATGTCACCGCAGCGTCTTCGAGTCTCATCATGGATGATACGGATGAAGGCGTGTTGCGATCAGTGACCCCAAATCCGTGGTTCGCCTCCATCTGTACACGAGACGCCCAGCCCCACCTTGCACCATTCCCCTCCCCGGCGTTGAGGCTTTGCGAACGCCCGCTCACCCCCTGCCCACCGCAGCCAGCACGCGGCACCTGCCAAGTTCTTCTGCCCCCGTCCTCCTCCTCCTCCGTCAAGGAGCCTCGGCGCTGGTGGCGCCCATCATGAGGACTTCGTTGTTCACCCCAGGGCGCTGCCCCTGACCCTCCTTGAGCTGTCTGTCCTTGAAGTGAGAGCCAGAGGTATGCTCTGCGCTGAAGAGGGGCCAGTTCTTTCTTGGGTTCTCACTGCATTTTGTCACCTGGGCCCTGCTGCAGTGCCACCGGGGCCCAGAGTCCTGCCACGTCCCAGCCAGCCCAAGGGGCCCCTTGAGAAGCAGGTGCTGTGCCCCGCCATTCCCTTCCTCCCCGCCTCCCCACGGTGCTCCTCCAAACAAGACAACACAGAACACCCCATTCAGACCCAACCTGAAGCCCTCTGTGTGCCCACGCACGCAGACCAGGCTCGGGGAGATCAGCTGCCCTCCACTTCCTCCGGCAGCCGCGCTGTGAGCTTCAGCTTGGACTTTGCAGCTCCCAAGCCGGGGGCACCGCTGTGGGTGCTCGTCTGGCCCCCTGGCTCTCGGCCGAGGATTTCTGTGCACGTGAAACAGCAGCAGGAAGAAGACGTAATGGCTGAGTCTGCATTTGGCCCTGCCCGGGGGGCTTCCTGTACACCCAGGGGCCACTTGCTCGGTGGAAGGAGTCTCCTTGCGACGCGGGTGAGGGTGGTGGCAAGTGATGGGTTAATACGTGATGCACGGCCACCCCCCCCAGCCTCCAGGCTCCCGCTGTAACAAGGGACCTTCCGGACGTGATGCCTGGACTTAAAGGAATGATGCCGACGGCACATCGGTGGGCTGGTTGGGAGATATTTTAGGATGTGTTGACCTTCCAGAAGCTCCACAGCCATGTTGTGTGGAAGAAACCCTGTTAATTATGCTCCTGTGAAACTCGCTTCCACGGAGACACGTGGAACCACGTGGTATGGAGGACAGTCAACAAATGGCTTTCGGGATCCGTGCTGAGACTTGGGAGCGGGAGGCCCTTTGCCGACCAGCAGCACCGCCTGGTGCAGGGGACAGACGAGTATGACCAACTGTGTCACCGTCGCAGAGCTCCTGGGCTCTGGAGGGGGAGGGGAGGTCAAATCCCACCTGGGGCCCTCGCCCTCTGTGTGACTCTGTGCAAGACCGTCCTAAGAGGGGGACGAAAAGCACCAGTCTCAGAGAGCCGCGGTGAGAATGAGTGTGCACACGCCTGGCGCATCTTCACTCGTGCGGTGTCTGGTTTCAGTCGGCATCGTTCCGTAAATTGTCGGGAAAGCGAAAACGAGGGCGTCAACTTGGAGAAAACAACAGGGAAGTGATGACGTTTGAACCACATCTCAGGGATTTCACAGGCGGGGTGAGAAGAGGGTGCTTTGCACGGAGCAGTGACCGTGAGAGCAACGCTGGGAGGTAGGACCTTTCCTCTGTGTGCTCTCGATGTCACCTTCGCCTGGGGCTCCTGCGTGGCCCTTGGCCTTGTCGTTTGCTTTCTCCTGTGTGCTGTCTCCTCTTCTCCCCGGATTTCAGCGCAGCACAGGGCAGTGGAACGCGCCCGGGAGTGGAGGTGGAGCACGCCCTGGTGTTGCCGCTTCCCAAGGCGTGGCAGCAGCTTGTTGAAGGATGTAGTGGGTAAGGGTGTGGCTTCTGGAGCTGCCTCAGCCTGGTCCCAGCTCTCTCAAGTGACTTCGTCTTTCTGCGCCTCAGTGTTCCCATCTGCAAAGGGGGAGGGTAACAGCCCTCCCTCAGGAGCTGGGGCGCAGGTTCAACAACTAGTCGCATGTTCAGTGCTTAGAACAGGACCTGGCACCTGGGAAGTGCCCCGTACCTGCCGGCGGGCATCTGGCTTTTGCACCGGTGGCTCCCTCTGCCCGGAAGTCCTTCCCGCAGATTCCCATTTGGCGTGTTCTCTCGCGTCCTTCAGGCCTTTGCTCCGGTGACACCTGTGCAGGAAGACCTCACCTGGCTGCCCTGGTGAAAATCGCAATCTTACCCATCTGCCTCCTGGCACCACCCCTTCCTGCTTTGTGTTTCTTAACATTTCTCGCCATCTTGTATACTTTTTAATGTATATTTCCCTTATTTATTATTGCTTGTCTCTCTCAACTAGAATATGAGCTTCATGGAGGCAGGGATTTTTATCTGTGGGGCTGTATCTGTGAAGTAGAACAGTGCCTGGCACATCATAGGTGCTCAATAAATGTTTGAATGCGTGAACTTGGCCTCCTTGAGCCGTGTTTTCCTCTTCTGTAAAATGGAGCAATTTACCTATGTTAGGTGGGGTACAGGGTGCTTCTTCACACACGACCAAGCATTAGATGCACAAAAGAGTTGTTAATTGTCATTGAAGGCAAGGCTCATGTCATGTGTCTTCTTATTTCTACCACATTCCTGGAAAATCTAACTATGCATCCACCTACTCATCCACCCACCCCCCCTCCCGCCCTCCCACCCGCCCACCTGCCCATCCACCCGCCCTCCCATCCACCCATCCATCCATTCTTCCATCCATTTACTCATCCACTGAATCTTATCCTATCCCATCTCCCATCCATCCATGCATCCAACAAATGTTTACTGAATGCCTAGTGATCACCAGGCGTTGAAATAACACTAATGACCAATAGAAATAGGTGAAATTTACCAAGAACTCACTACGTGCCTCACACTGTGTTAAGCACTTTGCATGGAATGTTTTATTTCAACGGTCACTTGAAGTAGGCACTATTATCACATCTCCACTCACAGACGAGGAAACAGGTGTGGAGAGGTTAAATGACTCGCCCGAGATTACACATCTCGGAAGTGGAGGAGCTTGGGTCAAACCCAGGTCGGCTGCCCCATCACACTTGCCCTTAACCCTTCATCGTCCTATTCACATGGGGCTCACGGCCTGGCAGGAAAGCCAGGCATGAACTAGAAATTACGCAGACAGTCGGCACGTGTTTAGTAGATGTGCGCTCGGTGTTGGTTAAGAGTGGGGACTCCTTTTCTGGGGAGAGGTTCAGTTCGTGAAAACTGCTATGGCCGATGCTGCCGTGCCCTCGTCCGTCCCTCTGTCCCTGGACGCTGGGTTGCTTCCGTATCTCGGCTGTCGTGGCGAGTGCTGCGCTGAACATGGGAGGGCCGGTGTCTCTTTGAGATCCTGGTTTCAGTTCTCTGGATACATGCGCAGAAGCGGGGTTGCTGGATCCTAGGGAAGCTCTACTTTGAGTTGTTTGTAGGAGCCTCCATCCTGTTTCCCAAGCAGCTGTATCATTTTACAATCCCCCAGCGGGGTGCCGGGTTCCAGTTTCCCCGCATCCTCACTGACACTTGTTATCTGCAGTGGATATCACTTAGCCTTAAAAAAGCAGGAAGTCCTGCCGCATGCAACAACATGGATGGATGCATGGGACATTATGCTAAGTGAAATAAGCCAGTCACAGAGGGTCAAATGCTGTGTGATTCTCCTTCTGTAAGATATCCAACATTGTTGGACTCACAGAATCAGAGAATAGAACGTTGGTTGCCGAGGGCTGGGGAGAGTTGCTGTTCACGGAGCACAAAGTTTCAGGTATGCAAAATACGTAAATTCGAGATAGTGTGCAACATCGTTCCAGTAGTTAACGATACTGTTTTGTGCACTTAAAATTTTGCTAAGTGGGTAGATTTTGCGTTAAGTGTTCTTATCACAATTAGAGAAGAGTGGGCTGCTGGAGGATCTCTTGAGCCCAGGAGAAAACCTCGTTGCTTCTGAACCGCTGGGAAGCCGCTGCCATCTCTGGGTCTGGTGGGGACCACGGGAGCCAAGCTGTGCTGGGGCGACTTGGCCCAGGCCCGTGTGCTGCGCGGAGGCCGCGGGAAGCAGCCCCGCTGGGCAGAGCCCGCCCTGGCCGGGAACCCCACGAGCGCCGTCCGCGGCTCCCACCCGCCCCGCGCTCCTGCCCACTGCAGGGCGTTTTCACTCCTCTATAATTACCCGGGCTAATTAAATAAATTGATCTGATGTACACGCACAGTCATGTCTGTGGTGTAATTTGACTTTAAAAGAACTGGCGCTTGAGTGAAAGGAAATGAAAGCCTGGGGTGGAAATGGGATCTTTTGGCATTTGAGAAAAATAATTTTTCAGGGGGTCTGGGTTCTCCGCGTGTGCATGACGCATGCGCTTGCTGTTAGAGTTAACGGAAACAGCGGCTGTCTGGTAGCAAGAATAGTTTGGGGGCCCTTTTGTTATGAGGAACTCAGACCTGCGCTTTGGGTCTTGACACGAAGGCTCGTAACTCTGGAGGCAAACGGGGCGAAGCACGTCGTTGGTTGTCTCGGGGGCAGAACGCAGATTCCACGCTGGGTGGGGACGGCCGGGGACACGGCCGTCAGCTCCGGATGATAGATGGGGGCGCGCCAGGCTGCCACACTGGAGGAGTGGGAGAGGAGGTGTCCCCAGACCGAGTGATGGTTAAGGGTGTGGCTTTGGGTCCAGGACCTTCTGGTTCTGGTGTCCCCTTCGCTGTTTGCTAGATGAGTGTGTGTCTCTCCGCAAGTTGCTCCAACTCCCAGAGCCTCAGCGCTGCTCCTGTGAAACGTGCCTTGTGGGATCGTGGCGAGGAATAAATGAGCTCAGTGAACTCCCTGGCCCGCGGTGAGCGCTACAGAAACACTGGCTGCTGTTAGTGTTTGTCCCGAAAGCAATCGCTTGCTCACCCACCGTTTGTTAAGCAGGAACCACGAACCAGGGATTGTTCTGGTAGAACAGCGTGACTCCTGGTCAGGTCTAAGTCTGTGCTCAAGATGCAGTTTAATTTTGGGGGACGGGGGTGTCTGATGCACTCATTCTGCCTGCAGTAGGAGTCAGGGTGTTGATGTATCAATAATTATTGATTTATTTAACCCTTCTGTGTGCCAGACACTGCCCAAGCACTTTGTAGGCACCAGTTCAATAAATGATAATGGTTGGCATCTATTAAGTGCGAGCCAGGACCGTCACCTGCAGGGTGGTGTTTCAGCTTCCACTGCTCTATAAGGAAGACACATTCATTCTACCCCCTTTAGAGTTAGGGAAGGCGAGGCTCAGAGTCGTTAAGTGATTGGGGTCACACGGCTAGTGGGAGGGAAAGCAGGACTTGAACCCTGGCCTGGCCGACTCCAAGTGTTTAGCCATCCTGTGGAACTGCTGCCCATTGGTGAGTCTCAGGGGTTCACACAGCCCCCAGACTTACAGGAATGGCATCGGATTCAACTGGGGGTGTTACAACGGTGATAGAACATTTCATTGAAAATGTTTGAGTCTTTCCTCTCTGCGGAGACTGTGTGTGCTTTGCTTTAACCTGTGAACTCGGCAGGTGAGAATTCTACCCCTGAACCACCAATGTGCACCCGTGAACTTGGGGATCGGTGAGAAGCTTTAACCAGTGTGGCTGATGGAGGAAGGCAGCCCGGACCCCCTTCAGCTCTCAGCCTGGGGGCTCCTTGTGGGTGACCCTTCTTCTCTCTCTCGGATGTTTGCTTGAAGCTTCGGCCCTATTTTTAAGTCTTAGTTATTATTTTTGCATTTTCCCCAAGTATGGTCTGTTTGATCTTTTTCTGTTTCTTTATTCAGAGGATGTTGCTTTCCTCCCATACGCCCAGCTGAACATTGCCTGCCTCCTGCATTTCGCCCCCGCAGGAGCGGCCGTGAGATGCTGCACGTCCTGGTCCCTCAAGCTGAGCCTCTGTCTCTAACGTTAAATAACCAGCATACGTTTAACTCATGACCCAGCAATTCCATTCCTAGGTATCTGAACTCTCAACTTATCTAAAAAAATTTCAGACCTGCAGAAAAATTGCAGACACAGTATGATGAACTCCTGTTCACCAACAGCATTCACCAGTTGTTGAGTATTTTCTTTCGTTGGATATACCTTTGCCCCCACCCCCATCTCTCTGTCTCTTTAATGCACACACGCTTAAACTTTTATTGAACGTATTTGAGAGTCAGTAGCAGACTCTACACTTCACCCTGGACGCTTGGTCACACACGGCCTAAGATCAAGTGCATTGTCCTATGTGACACGGTGCAATGATCACACTCGAGAAACTCACGACGACATAATACTCTTACGTGATATGCACTCTACAGTCAAATTCCCAAGTGTCCTGATAATATTCTTTATGTTTTTTTTTTTTTTAAATCTGGTATCCAACCAAAGATAATACATTGCATTTAGTTTTCATGTTTTTAAAGATTTTTTTACCCTGGAGAAGTTCCCCAGCCTGTGTGCGTGTGAGAGAGAGAACACCGGCATTTTTAAACAGTCCAGTCCAGATGTTGGCAGAACAGCCGTTTGCAGATACAGCATAGCTGGGTCTGAGGGCTGCCTCGTGAGCGGGCGAGGCGGTTTGGGCAGGAGTGCTGCTAATCCGTAAGTGACATGTCCTTCTTGGTGCAGCCGGTGACGTCAGCATATGTGCCATCACTGGCAGGGTTAAGGGGGACGCATTTTAAAGTCACTTTGACAAGGAGAGTCACTTCCTGCTTGAAACCTAGGCTGAAAACCAATTTCCCATGAGGAAAAGCGCGCCACGTCCCGCAGGCACTGTTGAGCGCTCCCTTGGGATATCCGGGGGAGCTGTGTCCCGGCTCCTGCCTGCTCTCGTGTGGGTTACGCAGGGAGCTAGGGTGCTGAGATGGGCACGCGGCCCTGCTCTCCGGGGGCCTGCACCTGGTGGGAGAAGCTTTGGCACGCACAAGCGCAGGGCAGAGGGGCAGATGTGGAAGCTGAGAACCGCGCACAGAGCAGGTGGATGAAGGAGCCCCCAGCTCCTCCAGGGACGGCCGGGACGATTTTCCAGAGGAGGAGAAACTTGGAATACTTGGAACTCCTTTCCGGAGAGGCCGGTCTGGGAGGCCAGTCTCCACCAGCCCCTTACTCTGAGAGAGTGGGACTCCCTTCCTCCACGTGAGCCGAAGCTCTGAGAACGTGCTCCTTGTCACATGGTGCTGGCCGGGGTCCCCTTGAGGCAGCCCGGCTGCAGAGGAGGCGAGGCACGTTCCTGGCACCTTGGCCAACTTCTGCACTGGAGGATGCGTCTCTGGTCTTTCTGTTTCTGAGTCTCTCTTTCGCGGCCAGACCTCAGAGGACTGGCTTTTGAGTTGTCTGCCTTTCCTCTTTCCTCTGTCTCTGGAGTCTGACCCAGTATCTCTGAAAGACGGACTTGAATTCCAAGCCAGCCTGCGCCACTTATGGGCTGTGTGACCTTCGACATGTTGTTTTGTCTTGTCGAGCACCGGTTTTCTTGTGTACTGTGGTGCAGTTACTGTCTCCTGCGCCGGGGCTTCCGTGAGGGCTAAATGAGGCCGCGACTGCAGTGAGGCTCTGGCGGAGGGGGGATCGATACGTTTGAGCTGTTAGGATTTTTCTCTTTAATCTCAAACTGCTTTCCCAGGCCTCGTCTGCTGCACAAAGCGTCCTCAGCCCAGCCCCTTATTGTAACCCCGTCTTTGTGCAGAACTGTGCTGTCTCATGCGTGGGCCTGCGGTAGGACAAAGCTCGGCAGCCTCGTTAATTTTGAAGGTGCCAGGGAAGGTGGGAGGGAGTGGAGACCCCAGCGTCTTCTCAGACTCCTGCTGCCAGAAGCCACTCGTCACCACGTGCTGGGCAAACATGCATGGCGTCGGCTTGGTTCCAGCAGCCTTCGTGGGGAAGTCTCATCTGCTCAGCATCTGACAGGGAATGGGTTAGTTAGGGCTTCTGTGGCTTGTTAGCGATCAGAGGTTGGACGGCGTAAAGACACGTGTGTGGTGGGGGAGGAGGGAGAGAGGGAAAGACGATGGATGGAGAGAAAGAGAGAGATTGAGATTCGTTACTGGGACCTTCCCATCTCTCCGATGTGCCCTTATTGGCTTTGACTATTTGAACTTTGGAGAAATAGAACTTCCACGAGTTTCCCAAATTTGAGTCATTCTCTGCGTCGGTTTGAGCCCCGGCAGGAAAAACAGATGGCACGCTCAAATTAGGAGGCGTCAGGCAGGTTTGGAGGGCGAGGGAGAAGTGAGTGGACTCCTGAAGGAGACCGCTGGTCCCCAGGGCCACTCTTTGAGGAGCAGTGACCTCAGTCAAGGGCCAGAGGGGACCTGGGGGGTTTATGCTCCAACCTCACTCTTCTCCGCCCCTCTGTCTGCGTCGTGAAGTCCAAGGGCAAGGAGGCCCCGTGATGTGACGCATCGAGGTCCGTTCCTGGGGAAGAGTCACCTTTGCCAGCTCGGGGCCCAGAGCCTGAGGTCAGCTGGAGCTGGATTTAAACACAGAGGTTGGGCGGCTGCAAAGGACAGTAAGGACGTCGTATTCACAGATGGGGACTTTCTCCTCGACATGACCAGGAAGGCTGAGGAGAGTCGGAGGGTTGAAGGGGACCGTGGTGCGTTGAGTAGTGTCCCTCAAAAAGATGGGTCCGGATCCTAACCACTGCTACCTGTGAATGTGACCTTAATTGGAAATAAAGTCTTTGGACATGTGACTGCACTGAAGATCGCAGGATGATCACCCCGGATTGAGCGTGAGCCCTGAATGCAGCCACTGGTGTCCTTGTGGGATAACGGAAATGCAGGCTCGAGACGCAGGGACAGCGGGGGGGGGGGCGCCGTGCGAAGGCGGGTGTGCGGGGTGGAGGGACCAGTCTACGAGCCGGGGGGCTCCAAGGGTGGCCAGCAGCCACCAGGAGCAGGGACAGAGGCATGGACGGATTCTCCTTCCGAGCTTTCCAGAAGGACCCAGCCTTGATTTTGAACTTCTGGGCCCCAGAACTGAGAGAATAAATTTCTGCTGTTTTAAGCCACCGAATTGTAGTGACAGCCCTAGGAAACGCTAGAGGGACTAATTCTCATCGTGACTCAATGGTATTTAATGCTGTGCTCATGTTTTCTCAAGGTCACCTTCTTAAAGTCACCTCTAGGGCCAGTGGCCGATGTGCCCTGGGCTTCGGGGGAGGATGCACTGGGTTCTCTGTTTCGCCATCTCTCTGTGGTGTCCCTAGCTCTCGGTGTCAGGCAGCCATGCGGAGCATACTCGCTGAATGAATGCGTGGACACCCAAAGGAAATTAATCGTATCAGTCAAAGTCATGGGTGGAAAACAGCAAACTGAACAAGTACTACAAGATGAATTTGAAGATTGTGGCCTGGATTTCCTTAGAAATCGCTAGACTTGTTGAGGAGGAAATTGATTTGTCTGATTACTTTCGTGTTGTCTAGATGACATCGCTGTCGTCATCTTTCCTGTATTCGTTGCCAGCACTAATATCGTTGATCGTATTTACAGAAACAATGATAGCTAATAGTCATTGAGTGTATCGAGCACCTGCTTTGTTGCCAGGCACTGGGCTAAGTGCTTTACTCACACTGTTTCATTCAAGCTTCGCAGGTATCTGACGAGGTAGGTACCATTGTTAATACTTACTTCCATCCCATAGATGAGGAAATGGAGGCTTGCAGAGTTCAAGCCACTTCCCACAACTACGCGAGTCAGCAGCAGTGGAGTCAGGAGCAACAGAGGCAGCCTGACTCCAGCTGCCCAAGCGTGAGCCCCGTGAGCACCTGCTGAGTGCACCTCCCGGGTCGACAGCTCGAGCTGAGCCCGTCCCTGGGAACCGCACCTCCCTCCCGCCGCCACAGCATACGGCAGTTGGGTCCCCAGCAGCCATTTCTGTTCCGCGTGGTCCTGTGTCTTGGCCACAGCTGATTGGTGCAGGGATGAGGCCCCGGTCAAATCTGGACCAATCAGAGGCCCCTACCAGGAATTTAGAATTGGGCCTGAGAACGAGAGCCGTCTCCCACTCTGGGATGAGACGGCAGGTGCAGAGAACAGCCACGGTTTGTACACTGTGGGCAAGAGAACAGAAGAAACCAGTCTGCAGGGAGAGAGAAGAATGAGGCCCGTGCTCGGATGTAAGAGACAGAGAAGACTTCCGGATTCCCCACTGAAATGCATCTCAGACTTCAGTGTGCGTGTGAATCACCCAGGCTCCTGTGAAAATGCAGATTTCGATTCCATACGTCCAGGGAGGGTGTGAGATTCTGCATTTCTAACAAGCTCCCAGCTGGGGCTGCTGGTACAAGGACCACAGCTAAGGCTTTGGTTCCAACCCAGTCCTAAGGTCTGGCTACGTCCCTGTCCTTGGATCCCATCAGACATAGGACACGCCGTATCCTTAGACAAACTCTGCCCTTTTCCTTAAGCTACCACAGGGAATTTCTGTTTTCTGAAACCAGGATTCCCAACTGCAGCGTCCTTGGTGGGGGGCTCAGCGCTGGGGGCCGGGACTCGCCGCCCTTGTCTCAGGGCATTTTAATCGTTTACGCGTCTGTCTCCTCGCACTAGATTCTAGAGACCAGAGCGTATGCCTGTGGCCACTCCATATCTCGTTTTCCACTGTATCCCCGGCACCTGGCACAGGTGACAGTCAAGAAAAGTTTGTCGAATGAATGAAAGAAAGAACATCACTCCGGGATTCAGGAGCCTGGGGGCGCATCTTAGCTTCAGCAACGACTCTTTGGCCGAGTCTTTACTTATCAAATGGTATTCCGGCTGCCAGAGGGAGCTGTCGGTGCCATGAGCCCTTGCGTCCTCAGTATCCTGTTTCTTTTGTGTTCAGCACCAAGACTGATTTCTCGGCCTGGCCATGTTTATCTTTTTGCTTTGCCTAATAGGAAGCTTATAGTCCAATTTGCGGTTTAACTAGTAATCCGTAGGACGTCCCATTTTGCCCTCTGGTCTTGACTCACTGAAGTTTTTATTTTTCCTGGTGCTTATTTCTTATTTATCTATGTACATTCCCCCCCCACCCCACACACACCCTTAAGTGCTGTTTGAAATTCTCGATGGAATGAGATGGGATATAAACCATATAAAAATGACAATAAATAATACTAATAATGAGTTTAGAATACATTTAAAATTGCTAGAAGACTCTACGAGCTTCCTAGGACGGCGGTAGCAAAGTGCCACAAATTGGGGCCTTAAACAGCAGAGACTCATCGTCTCACTGTACTGGGGGCCCAGAGTCTGAGAGCAGGACGTCGGCAGGCTCCCTCGAGGGCCGTGAGGAGCAGCCTGTTCCGCGTCTCTCCTGGCTTCCAGCGGGTTGCTGGTAAACTTTGGTTTGCAATTGCGTGGCTCGCAGATGCGTCGTCCTGATCGCTGCCTTTGTGTTAATGTGGCCTTCTCCCTGCTTGTGTGTGTCTCCGAGTGTCCCTTTTTGTGAGGACGTAGTCACAGTGGATAAGAGCTCACCCTACTCCAGTACAACCTCCTTTCAATTAATTACCTCTGCAAAGACCCCTTTTCCAAATAAGATCGCATTTTGAGTTCCTGGGGGTTAGAACTTCATAATAATTTTGGGGAGACACAAATCAAACCATAACAGGGTCCCAATTTCCTCTCTGGGCCTCAGTTTTCTCACCTGTAAAATGGGGGTCGTGTGGGGGATAATCTCTAAGGGGCTTCCTAACTCTCACCTTTGATGTCTCTTGCAGATTCTTTTTCTCTGTGCCCACCCCAGAGTGTGTGTTCTAGCAGGAAAGCAATGTGAAAAATAAATTTACGTTAAAGGTTAGCGAGATGTCCTCTCGTGGGCATCTGCTTGTTCGGAGGATGCCGTAAGGATGTGGTAATCGTTGTCCTGTGGAATAAATTGCTCCGCGGAGGGCAGAGGCCGTGGTGGAGGCTGTTCCGGAGCCGCCTCATCATCCCACACGTGCAGCCTCCCGCTCCGTCTGTGGACACGTGGGCCAGCTCTGCGTGCTGCCGCCGTGCTGTGGGCAGGCCGGAGGGCGAGGGATGATTGGACAGGCCCCTCCGAGATCAGAGCTGCAGACTCAGGGCCGCTCCTGGGGAGCTCGTCCGCGGCAGGCAGCTCTGTCTCTGTGTTCTCAGCTCGAGACGGGAGCGAAAGCGTTCTGGGAGAAGGCACGCGCTGGGCTGGCAGGCTTCCGTGGCTGGTGCACTCACACGTCTCCCGCCTGCACGGGCAGAGGGAGAGCGTGTGCCCCTGCCCTTCCCCCCAGGCTCAGCTTCGTGCTGCCTGGGCTGGGTCTTACGTCCTGAGTGGATTGACTCTTTGGGGGAAGATCCGCATGTGCGTCCCACAGCCCCTCAGGGTGTTGTGTGAGTTGGAGTCTTCGGTTGCAGGCAACAGAAGCTGCTGTGACTGGCGTGAGGAAGAAGAGGCCGGCGGGAGGTGGGAGGGGGTGGGTACATCCACCCCTGATGGGCGCGGCGCTCACCGTCTGGGGGATGGACATGCTTGAAGCTCTGACTCGGGGGGGGGGGCAAAGGCAATATACGCAACCTAAACATTTGTACCTCTGTAATATGCAGAAATAAAAAAAAAGAAGAAGAGGCTTCTTGTAAGGATGCAGGGGACTCACAGGGTGGAAGGCAAGGCCGGAGAACCGGACAGCCGCAGAGGTTCTGACGGCCGAGCTGTCTTTTCTGGACCACTGGGGGCCTCAGTGAAAACATCCCGAAATCTCTCTCCTCTTCACCTCTTTCCTGCTTGGTTTTGGGGAGAGCATGACTGGCTGATTTCATCTCAGGAGCCTGCTTCCTCGGCAGGACAAGCACATCACGAGGAAGATCTAGTGGTAGAAGCTTCCAGAGCCCACTTTGGCTTCTGTGGAGAGGAGCCGTGCACCCCGATTGGTAGCCACTCCAGGGCTGCGCACGGTGCCGGGAGAGCCAGTGGCGGCTCTAGAAATGCCACCAGCTAACGCAGAGCGCCTGCTGTGGATGGAACACTCGGTATTTATGATCTTTCTAATTTCCCCAACAGTCCTGCAGTTCTGTTACCTTTTCAGGGTTAGAGATGTGAAAGGCAAAGCTGGGATTCGAACCCAGGCTTATCTGGGTCCAGTGCTCTTGCTGTTAATGGGGATGTGGTCCCGTCTTCCAATGGTGGCAAGCTGCCCAACACGGGGAGAGGAAGAGCCGTAGACACCGGTGCGGTTGCCATCCAAGGCTCCCAGCGGTTCTTGGCCCCAGAAATAGGTTAAGGAGCAGGCCAACTGGATAGCTGCCCAGAGGGCCAGGTTAGAAGAAGCACTAGAACAGCACCAGAGGTGTTACTGGAAGGACAAAGCTTTGCCCTTTTGGTCATTTTATTCCTCTTGTAAAAGAAACTCTCAGTGACTGGAAGGAAAATACTTTGATAAAGCGCTCGGTGCAGCAAGACCAGCTGCGTGATTTACGGGGTCCAGTGCAAAGTACAAATGCAGGGCCCTTGTCAGAAAATGAAGTATTTCGAGGTGGTGGCGGTGGAACACTGAGTGTGGGGCCCCGTGTGACCGCACCATCTGCACGCTCGTGAGGCCCTGGGGTTGGAGTGCAGGCAGACGGTTGCTGACCCGTCCGCAGAGACGGGCGAGCCCAGACACCTGCGGGGCTTCTCTGCTCTGCGCCAAGTTGTGCCCTGCTTGGGCCACCCTGATGTCTCAGGTGAATTTGAACGGTCTTCACACAGACCGGGGGAGGCCACCGAGGGGCCAAGGTACCTCTGAGGCTGGGGGTGAGCCTCTTCACAGCATGCTGGTCACAGGCAGTGGTAAAGATCACGTGGACGTTCTGAGAATGGTTTGAACAGCACGTGGATCGTGCCCAAATAGCATTTCGTCAGCGGAGCTAAAAACCTCCGCAATGAATGTCTCAGCTACCACCGGGATGTTAATTGTGCCAAGTGTATTGTGTCAGTTTTCTTGTTTCTTTAATTATAGTAAGAACATTGAACTTGACATCTAACACGAGATGCGCCCTCCTGACAATTTTTAAGCGCACAGTACGGCATTGCTCATTATGGGCACGGCTCGTCTCGCGTAACTGAAACTTCACACCCGCCGACCAACGGCTTCCCTTCCCCAGCCCCTGACAGCTCCGTGCTTCTGTCTGTTCCTGTCAGTGTGGCTGTCTTACAGTCTTCGTAGAAGTGGAATCGTGCGGTGTTTGTCCTTCCGTGACCGGCTCATTTCACTTGGCACGATGTCTTCCTGGTTCATCCATGTCGTCACTCGTCGAGGATTTCCTTCTTTTTAAAAGCTGGATAATCGTCCATCGTCTGAACGGGCTGCGTCTTCTTTACCCGCTGTCCGTCACTGAGCATTTAGGTTGTTTCCGCATCTTGGCTGCCGTGAACGGTGCTGCCGTGGACACGCGAGTGCGGGTGTCTCTTTGGGATCCTGATTTCTGTCCTTTGGGATAAATGCCCAGTCGTGGGATTGCCGGACCACGTGGAAGTTCTACTTGTAATTTTTTGAGGAAACTCCGTACTGCTTTCCGTGTTAATTCTGTCCCTTTCTCTGGCCTCAGTGGCAAGAGGCTTCTTTCAGCAACTCACAAGTGCTGTGGACTTGAGGCTCCCAGGCAGGCTCTTCTCTCTGGAACAATCTGTCCTTTTGCCCTTTGCCTGGGGGACTCCTCACCCCAGGTCTCAGCTGACCCGACCTACCCCAAGCCCCAGTATCGGGCAGCACCTGGCACTGATGGATCGCAGCCCTTCGTGCACACGGCAGGCAGTCACCTGTGCAATTACTTGCTCATGCGTCCCTCCCTCCCCCTGTCTGGGTCACCGGGGCAGGGACCACGTCTGCCCTGTTCGTTGCTGCTTCAGCGACCCAGGACCGGGCGAGCCAGGCGTATCTTCCGTGGGCCGCAGGGGCTCCCAGGGTGCTCCATTTCTCGACTGCTTGCCTGGTCCCGTCCACTCGTTCTCCTGCCAGGGCACCCACCCGGGTGACCACAGACGCCGGCGCGGCTCTTCCCGGGATCACGGCTCTCAGCCGGTCTCTTGTGTCATCCTGGTCAGATGCTTTGTGTAGAGTCCTCGATGAGTTTCCAGAAGAAGGAAAAACCAGCTTAACATTGGTGGTTCTTCCTTCTACTGCCAGGGGTTCCCCAACTCAGGGTCCCAGGGGAGAAACCAGCAGCCGGATCCTCTTCATTAGGAAGGCAGTGGAGGAGGGTTTGGAAAAAGAGCCAGTGCTCAGGCCGTCTACAACATTATTAAATATTAAGTTTCCTTCACATTTATTTAGGGATATCTCCTCCTCGAAGGTCCAGCCAGGTGCGAAGTTTTAACTTGAATTTGTGCTGGTCTGAGCCACGCATGTACCAGCCGTCCCCCGGGTCTGCCTGGGAGCCGCGCAGTCACCGCCGTGCTTTCTTCCTTCCGTCTCTCGGTGACTTAAAAACGGTTGTGCAGCTGTCACTCATTTTCTAGAAAAACAAACCAGTTGCTGATGGACTTGGCAGCACCTAAGAAATGTTCCGGTTCCAATTACGGGCTGCCAGCAGCCAGCGTGGCCTTGGCCACGGACCTTGTTTCTGCGGTCCCCGGTGCAAAGAGTCTGGCAGTTGGGCTGTCCTTGTACGTTTGTAGAAAAGGTCTTGCTCTTGGTGACGATCGTAACTGTTCTCTATGTAAAAATCTCTTCCTAATGAATCCCGAAATGCCGCCTTTTGGGCTCATTCCTTCGTGCCGGGCACCCGTGCTCTCCAGGCGTCTCGGGAACCTCTGGGCGCCGCTTCTCTTTGGGAAGCTCCGACCGGCTAATGACGAGCTGCAGAGATCGAGCCGACTCCTCGGAACGTCCCTGTGAGGCAGGTACTGCTTTACAGGTGGGAGACGGAGGCCCAGGAAGGGGACCTGTCTTGCCTGCACAAGGAGTAGGTGGCAGAGTTGGCATTCGAACCCAGCCTGTCCCATGCCACTGTGACACCGCGTTGGCCCATGGGGCAGCCTGGAAGCCACGTAGGTGCTAAGGTGGAGGAAGCCCCATGCGGGCGGACGTGGTTGGAGTTTCTCAGAAAGCAGACCCAAGACGAAGATTTGGATGCCAGGGGTTTACCTGGGGGACCCCATGCTGAGGGGGCGGGGAAAAGAGGGAGGAAAGGAAGCTGAGGAAGGGTGTCTGTGCCAGCGGCTACCGCTGTGGGTGGCCGGTGCTCTGTCCTGCGGGGGAACCCGGGAGGTTGGTGCAGAGCACCCCTGAGTGCTGCTTTCCCTGCGGTCCACTGGTTCCCATCTCTCACGGGGCGAGGGCCGCTCCGGGGAGGGACGTCACTCTCTGCAAGTCCTGGCCTGCGCAGAACACAGGCTGGAGGATCCTCCCAGGCAGAGGTCGGTCGGTGTGGGAGGGAACGGACCCTCACAGCGGCCGTGACAGCCGAGCTGGCCTGACGGGGCGTGGGCTCCACCGCACCCGCTGTACCAACAGTGAGGAAGAAGAGCCCAGAGCAACATCACTACGTCTTTGGAGCATTAGACTCTCTCAAACCTCCCTGACGGATGCTCCTGCTTCGTTTCAAATCTCGCACTAGAAATAATAGCAGTCCCAGCTAATATTAATTGAGCGTTTGCTCTGTTGCCAGGGTTGTGCTTAATACTTGATACACATTATTTTACGGAATTCTCACAATTGCCCCAAGAGACAGGGGCTGTTGTTACCTTGACGTTGAAGATGGGCAAACTGCAGTTAAGCAGGGAGGAACCTTACTCGGGCTCCCACATCCAGAAAATAGCAGAATAAGGTCTTGAACCTGGGTCTGTTGGTGTCCAAAGTCGCGATTCCTAATGCGCAGCCAAGAGGGGTTTTGTGTTTGCTCTTTGAACGATAGAACTTTGGGCAGTGAGTACATCCACACCTCATTCATTCGACCTTGGGTTAGGAGGCGTTTCCCATTCCTTATTCCAACGAGACATTATGGGTTCCTGGGGGGTTCTTCCTGAGCAAGGAGGATCGTTAAGTGAGGAAGGTGGCCGTAGTCAGGGAGACCCGCATGAGCTCTAACTGGTAACAAATCAGTTCAGACCATTAGATTTGCCATAAATGTATGATGAATGGTAATTCCCTGGTCTCATATCCAACCTCTGGGAGCTATCTGTTTGAATGATGTCACCGCATAATGTTTGAAGCTGCTAATGTGATTATCTTGAATCACTGGAGAAACATGAGGCTTGAGCGGATTTCATGATAACTTTTTTTTTACGCTTGCGACTGCATTTTCATCTCTCAGTACTGTTCTTGTACGATGAAAACCTCCCGATTTCTTTTCTTCGGCTATTGCAATATTAATGCTGATAAGAATTGCTTTGCCACATTGCAGCACCTAACCGACGTGGCTTCGTGGCTCCCACGCCCCCCTTCCTTGTTTTTCTTGAGTAATAAAGGAAATAGCCTACCTTTACAGCAAGGGAAAACAACATCTATTTAGAGGAACTTTAGATGAAAGTGTGTTTCCTTCATGTGGGGTAATTTAATTCCACAGTTCTCGCTTAGCTTTTATTTCCAATGATTTAACAAGCTACGGTATATGGTTTGTTAAAACTCCCACCATTAGGCACATCCGAGCTCTGTTTAAGAAACAGAAGCCTGCATGGCATCCTTTGAAGAATTCTGGCCCTTGAAGGGGACAAGAAGGAGCTGAGCCTTGGCGTCACGGTGACCTCTCCAAGTAGAGTGTCTTAGCGTTGATTCCTCCCTTTAACTCAGCGTCATCTTGTCCATCCTTTCCTCCCACGCGTGGGCACCAGAGGTGTCAGGGAGAACGACCCAGCAGCAGCCTCAGCCAGTGATGCCGCCCCTAGGAGGGGCGGCAGGACCAGGTGACCTGGTGCGTGTTCTGCGTCATCTCCCTGAGTTGCCCTGGGCTGGGCCCCAGTCGCCCGCGTTGGGGTCCCGCTGGATAGCGCGGTGGCATTGCCCGCCTGCTCTGGTTCCCTTCTGTGCTCCGGGATCACCTCCCAGATAAACTACCTGCGCTCGGGTCTCTGTCTCGGGACCTGCATTTGGGGAGCCCGGCCCGAGGGAGCTGGAGCAATCCAGACAGCAGAGCCAGTAAAGAGGGTGGGAGTCATTCGCTCAACTGTGCAGTCAGAATTCTGGCTGAGCACCTACTGTGTACCTGCCAGGCACAGGTACAGGCACGAGCAGACAGACGCCACCAAGCTTGGAGGAGGTGGAGGGAGGCCGAGGCCGAGTGCAGACCGACAGGTCCCTGGCAAGGCAAGAGACTGTAAGACAGACGCCAGCTCCCCACCTGTCAGCAAGTGCTCGGAGGCGACTCTCAGCCGAGGAAGGAACATACACATGCAAAAAGACTGCGGAAACATTCTGAGAACATTTTAAACACAAGTTTCAAACACAATAACAGGGTCAACGTGCTTTCTCTTGAGAACAGTTTTCCATTTGGAACCTGTTCTTACTTCCCACTAATAAGAAGGAACACATTCAGGCAATTTTCTTTCCTTTCTTGCATTTTTTTTAAAAGACTCCTTTTAAAGCACAATGACCTTTACGTTGTTTTTTGTCTTTCTACAGTCCTTCGTGGTGAGACCAAGACAACGGCGCATGTTGCGTTGCTTGCCAGTTTGAGGGGGAGAAAAATCTAAAAGAATAGAAGCAAATAAGTCGAGACGTGGCGCTTGCTGTTGCTGATGGTGTGTGTGTTTTCTGGAACCTTCAGCAGCAGCTTCTCATGGGGAAGTAGAGTGATCAACGGTTGCAGTTTATCTGGGATCGGGGAGACCCTGGGCCTCGGGTCTGCTTGGTCACCCACTGAAAGCAGCGCTAAGGGGCGTGTCAGAACTGTGCCGTCTGCCGCGGCCGCTCAGAGACCTTCATCTCCAGTGCCCTGTTTTCCTGCCACCGCTGCCCAGAGACCGCAGTCACACCCTCTCCGACACCCCAGAAAGAGTCCTGGTTAACGTGGCTTTGCTATAGGAACCCCAGAGCAAAGAGCTTAAACATCAGTATTAAATATTTCTGCTCTCTGAACAGCCTCCGGTGACCCCCCACTGGGGCAACCCCTTGTCTGGTTATGCCTGGGAACGTGGAATTCCCGGGACGTGGTGCTTCGTGTTAAAACCGGATCAGTCCTGGGTACATAGGGGTGTTTGATCCCCCCATTGGAAAAGAGGACTTTCCAGATCCTGTTCCTACCACCGATGAGCTGGGATGTTTGGGTGACTTATGTTTCACCATCTGTAAAATGGGAGATGGTGCTAGTGTCTGCTCGTCCTTGTAAAACGCACATGGCTGGGCACACGGTAACTCAATACACGTTCGCTATTGTTGCGATCGTGGATGGGGCAAAGCACACCTGATACGTGGGGGACACTGCAGGGGCTTGGGGTGACATTCCTGCCACTGAAAATCTCCCCCTTCCTCTGGGGACACTCACCTTCCATTAAACAGTCGTTCCTTTAGCTCAGGGCTCCCCAGACTTTTGCACCAGCGCGGCCTCAGTGGCGGAGGAGAGGTGGTTTCATGCTGTTAGGAGCCAGGACAACGTGAGGGCTCAGTCCGAAGGCACTGACGACAGGAGCAAAAGCTGTTTGAAGTCTCAAGTTGAATCATACAGGTTCAAGTGAATTTCACATTTGGTCCCATTTTCTATTCGTTTTTAAAATATGAAAGCAGTGTTTATTTTCTCTGAGCTGTTAGTTTACTTTTCCATACTCAAACCTCTCAGCTGACCCAGGAAGATCTGCTGTACTTATCCTGTGGGTTATGCTTGGGCCATACCTAGCTGGGGAAGAGAACTCTGGCTCTAATGGAAAGTGTCTCTGGAAAGAGAATCATCTCTGAATGAGACAACCACTCATACCTTAGTCTAAATTAAGCACATGCTACGGAAGTTCACAGAAAGCACACTTGTTCTCTGTGTGGCTTTTGATGAGTAACTTCCTTTCTGTGAGCTCCAGCCACCAAATCTGAAAAACAAATTGGACTAGGTCAGTGATTGTGTTCTGGAGGACACCGGGTGTCTCAGGAGATGATGAGGCTCTATAGTCCCCTCGCCTCTGACCACCTAGCTCGGTTCACTCAGGTCTCTCCTTTTTATCTTCTTTATAAATTAGGGCTCTGGGTAAGATTTCAGGGTTCTGATGCTGCCCAAGTTGTGAACAGCTCTACGGGGCCATCTCTTAGCTCCCTGCTGGTCACGGTAACTCCTTTCTCTCTGCCTCATCCCTGCGGAGTAGGGACGTGGGGCGTTGGAGGAATCATCCCGGGGCGGGTGCCCTTTGCCGCGAGCGTGGGGGCCTGGGCACGTCCTCACCGTGGGCGGCTCGAGGGCACAGCAGCCAGCTGTGACAGGAAGCCAGTGACTAAGGATGCACTTCCCAATTTCGAGAGGGCTAAGGACAATTATGCATTTAGAGTGTGCCCCAGATTGCCGTCTTCCTTCCCGTCCTTGGCAGAGGCTTTGATGAGAGCATCCTCTGCCTGGCCCCGCTTCCCGGCTGCTCAGCTTCCCAAGTCTGGCATGCTCGGAGACTTTGCACACACAGTTGGCTTCCAGTGGGGGAGAAATGGAGACCTAGATGCCCACCGGTGGGGGAATGGTTCACCCCACTGTGGCCTCGACACACAAAGCTGTTTGAACGAGAGCTATGTCTGTGATGGGCACTGAAGCACCTCCGTGACCTGGCCACACCGTAGAGCAAGTCGCAGAACTGAGGTCTGGCGCGACCGTCTCTCTACTGAGAGCGCACTTGTATCTGCGGGGTGTGCGTGTGGGTAAACGCATGGCCGAGGGCCTCCAAGTCTTCACACCACGCTGCTAATAGGGCTCACTTTTAGGGACGGGGTTGGGAGACAGGAATTGCCGATACCCACGGTGTGCAGGCCCCGAGCTAAGCGTTTCTCAGGCATCCTCACGTTTAATCCTCGAGCAGATCCTTGAAGTACAGACGGGGACACTGAGTCACAGAGAGTTAAAGTACGTTGTCCAAAGATGCACAGATGGAGCTGGGATGCAAACCCAGGCAGTCTGGGGCCAGGGTCTCTGCTCTGAACTTCTGAGGGCCTTTCTGATGAAAGGGACTTTTGCTTTGTGTGCTGTACACTGTGTGTAATTTGAGTATTTTTTCTTTCCTTTTTTGTTTCAAAATATTACAGGGGTATAAATGTTTTTGGTTACATGGATTGATTTTGTTATGCGTGAGTCGGAGTTATAAGTGTGTCCATCACCCAGATGGCGGTAATTGTACCCATTACGTAGGTTTTTGCCCATTCCCCTGCCCCGTGTGATTTCCACTGAGTTGTACGTCCTTCTGGGCACATGTGTGCTCATCAGTGAGTTCCAGTGTAATAGTGAGTACATGTGGTGTTTGTTTTTCCATTCTTTAGATATTTCACTTGGGATAATGGTCTCCAGTTCCATCCAAATCTGTGCAAGGCCTTAATTCATCTTTCTTTGTGGCTGCATGATATTCCGTAGCATATGTATACCACATTTCGTTAATCCGGTCATGAATTGGTAGGCACTTGGGCTGTTTCCACATCTTTGCAGTTGTGAGTTGTGCTGCAATAAACATTCGAGTGCAGGTGTCTTTTGGATAAAATGGCTTCTTTTCCTTTGGGTAAATACCTAGTAGAGGGATTGCTGGATCAAATGATAGGTCTACTTTTAGTTCTTTGAGGAATCTCCATACTGTTTTCCATAGACATTGTACTGATCTGCAGTCCCACCAAGAGTGTATAAGTGTTCCTTTCTGCATCCACACCAGCATCTATTGTTTTTGGACTTTTTAATAAGAGCCATTCTAAGTGAGATAAGGTGGTATCCTATCGTGGTTTTGATTTGCATTTCCCTAATGATTAGTGACATTGAGCATTTTTCATGTGTTTATTGACCATTTGTCTATTTTCTTTTGAAAAGCTTCTGTTCATGTCTTTTGCCCACTTTTTAATGGGGTTGTTTGTTTTTTTCTTGCTGATTTGCTTATTTGTAGATTCTGGTTATTAGCCCTTTATGGGATGTATAGCATGCAAATATTTTCTCCCATTCTGTAGGTTGTTTGTTTGCTCTGTTGATTATTTTCTTAGCTGTGCAGAAGCTTTTCGATTTAGTCAAATCCCATTTATTTATTTTCATTGATGCCGTGACTGCCATTGGAGTCTTCTTCATAAATTCTTTGCCTAGGCCGATATCTAGAAGAGTTTTCCCAAATTTTCTTCTAGAATTCTTATCATTTTATGCCTTAGATTTCAGTCTTTTCTCCATCTTGAATTAATTTTTGTGAGTGGTGAGAGGTACGGGTCCTGTTTCGTTCTTCTGCATGTGGCTATCCATTTTTCCCAGCACCATTTATTGAATGGGGATTCTTTTCCCAAGTGTATGTTGTTGTCTGCTTTGTCAAAGATCAGTTGGCTGTATGCGGATGGTTTTGTATCTGGGTTTTCTGTTCTGTTCCATTAATCTATGTCTCCATTTTTTGTGCCAATACAATGCTGTTTTGGTTACTATAACCTTGTAGCATAGTTTGAAATATGGTAGTGTGATGCCTCCAGATTTGTTCTTTTTGCTTAAGGTTGCTTTTATTTGGGCTCTTTTCTGGTTCCAAAAACAGCGTAGAATTATTTTTTCTAGATCTGTGAAATATGGCATTGGTATTTTGATGGGGATTGCATTGAATTTGTAAATCACTTTGGGTAGTGTGGACATCTTAGCAACATTGATTCTACCAATCCATGAGCATGATGTTTTTTCCATCTGTTTGTGTTACCTGTGATTTCTTTCTTCAGAGTTCCATAGTTTGCCTTGTAGAGATCTTTCACCTCCTTGGTTAAGTATATTTCTAGGTATTTTATTTTCTTTGTAGCAACTGTGAATGATATTGAGTCTTTGGTTTGACTCCAGCTTGACTGTTATTGGTATATAGGAATGCTACTGATTTGTGTACATTGATTTTGTAACCTGAGTCTTTGCTGAATTTATTTATCAATTCCAGGAGTATCTTGGTGGTCTTTGGGGTTTTCTAGACATAAGATCATATTGTCAGCAAAAAGCAATAGTTTGGCCCCCTCTTTCCCAGTTTGGATACGCTTTATTTCTTTCTCTTGTCTGATTGGTCTGGCTAGGACAACCATAGTGCAGAAATTATTCCGTAACATTGAGAAGGAGGGAATTCTTCCCAACTCATTCTATGAAGCTGGTATCACCTTGATGCCAAAGCCAGGAAAGGACACAACAAACAAAGAAAACTGCAGACCAATATTCCTTATGAATATAGACACAAAAATCCTCAATAAAATACTAGCAAACCAAATTCAATAGCATATCAAAAGCATAATCGACCATGACCAAGTGGGCTCCATCCCAGGGATGCAAGGATGGTTCAACATATGTAAATCAATAAATGTGATTCACCGCACAAACAGAAGCAAAAACAAAGACCATAGGATCATCTCAATAGATGCAGAAAAAGCATTCAACAAAATTCAGCATCCTTTCATGATAAAAAATCCTCAAACTAGGCATGGAAGGAACATACCTCAAGATTATAAAAGCCATATATGACGAACCTACAGCCAACATCACAGTGAATAGGGCAAAGTTGAAAGCATTTCCACTAAGAGCTGGAACAAGACAAGGGTGTCCACGGTCACCACTTGTATAATTTGAATAGTTTACACTGAGGATGTGCTCATGCATTACTTATATAATTTAAAATGTAGGAAATTTTAGATAAAGGGTGCTTTGTGATGTCACCCTTGTATGCTTCTGGAGTGGCTAATGTGAGCAGGGCACTGCCCAGTACTTGAGATTTGCCAGTAGAGGTCTGGATTCTTTTATCAAACGGTGGTAGAAAGCATGGCCTGAGCTTTGCAAGTATCCCTGGGAGAGGTGGCACGTGCCATAAGTCATTTACACCATAGCATGAAATAGATAAGTCATGGAGGGTGGGGGTGGGGAAAGTGGCTGAAGAGCCAGAAGAGCTGGTGTGGGGTCCTGGCTCTTCCCATTTCGACAGCCTGGTCTTTATCCACACTGAGAGAGACTTTGTAAAAGGAAGAGGGGTCTTTGCCACATCCATGCATGTTATGACTCAGAGTCTGAATTTTATTCTAGTGAATCTCTCTGTAGGCTACAAACAGTGATGACAATGCAAATTAATATTTATTTAGTGTTTACTTCGAGAGCAGGCACTGTCGTAGCAAACTGCTGCTGAAACTTGAACGTGCATACATGAATCACTTGGGGACCTGGGTCAGACGCAGATTTGAACTCAGTAGGTCTGGGGCCAGGCCCAGGATTCCGCATGTCTCATAAGCCCCAGCTGATGCTGAAGCCGTGGGTCCGTGGGCAACGCTGTGTGGTGAGGATGAAGAGGTCGAGGCACGGGCTGCTGGAGCCTGAAGCCGGGACCCTCAGCCACGCTTACCTCATAGGGCTCTTACAAACGTCAGTCAAATAATGCACGTCCAAACTCTTGGCACAGTGCCTGGTGCACAGCGAGAGCTTGCTGAATGGCGCTGATTATTGTTATTAATATCTCTTCGAAACCTCTCAGCAGCTCTGGAAGTTAGGTCCTGCGATGCCTCCTTATTTGACAAACGACAGAACTGAAGCTCAGAGAGGTTGAGGCCCCTCGGGCTCTTGCGACCAAAAACTCCGGAGTGGGACTCTCAACCTGGGCACTGCTGGCCTTTGGGGCTGATTCTTCTTTGTTGCGGGGGTCGGTCCTGCGCCCGTAGGAGCATAAACAGCGTCCTTGCCTCTGCCTGACAGATGTCAGTAGCACCTTCTCCTCACCTGGCTGTGACAGCCACCAACATCAGACACTGCCAGATGCCCCCAGGAGGGCAAAATCGCTCCCAGCGAGAAGCTCTGCTTTCGATGACGAGGGGTTTCCCTCTAGAGGTGCAGGCTCTTTCCCCAGGCGGACGGAGACACCTGTCGCCACTCAGGCCACGTAAGAGTTAACCGAGACGGAGTAGGATTTGAGAAAATTGTCTCTCATGCAGTGACCAAAGGAGTTGCATCTTTTATTAAAAAAAAAAAAAAAGCTCAAATAGTTCCAATTCAGCTGTTATTCAATTGTTATTCAGCTCTTTGAAAATTTTTGGGGCTGATATTATACATTACCACTTGTTTGAGTTTAGTGCTGTGAAATCATGCCATTTTCTTTCTTTCTTTCTTCTTTTTTTAAAGAGAAGCTGCCAACACCATCTTTACGCTTTTATTTGCCTTCTGGTATCTACGTATAACAGAACTTCTGGAAAGTGGAATTTATGATTTGCGATCTGTGGCCATTTCTATAGCATTCTGATTTGCAAGCAGGATTCACCTCCTGGTCTGCGTTTTTCCTGCCTGCTACCTTACGTTTGACTAATTTAAGGTTCTAATGGATGCGCTTGTAAAAAGTCGCTTTGTTTATCACCAGAGCTGTACAAGCGGTGAAATTGCGCTGACCTCATTTAATTATTTGTGAAACCTGTGTTCTGATTCAGTTGGCAGGGTTTTGGGTGTCTTTTTATGTTTAAGGAAATTAAAGAGCAAACATCAGATAATTTATTGAGTGCTTACTATATGCCACCATGGTTTATTTCTCTGAATCCTCCAGACATTTCTTGGAGGTATTTTGTGCCCATTTTATGGGTGGGAAGACCCAAAGCTTAAGTCTCCCTTTAAGATCACACAGAGAGAAAGTGGTAGAGGTGGGGTTTGGGTTCAGGGACCCCAGCGCATGCTCTTGCTGCCTTGGTGGGTTGCAGTTGGCGATTAGGAATTCCTTCCCTCCTTGGCTCACATACGGTAGAGCACCCTGCTCTGACCGCCTGCCGGGTGCCGCGGTTTCCCGGCGCAGTGCAGTCCGTTATCTGGATGGTCCATTTGCCTCATTTCACACTCCAGCTGCTGACAAGTAGCTGGATTTTCAAAGCCGCGGAGACTCAGCCAGCAAGTCTTCATCTACCGTTGGGGAAACGGGGCGAGCACAAGCAGCCTTGAGGCTCGACGGAGTCTGAAATCCACGACTGTGCCAGCGGCGCCCGCCTGCGGGGAAAGGCAGGCTGTGTTCGTTCATTCAGGGCCGCGGGGCTGCCAGGAGCGGAAAAAGGGGCTCAGGCTGAAAGGTGACGGCCCCTCGGACCTGAGTCGGCGCCACCCCCTTGTGGAACTCAGCTGGTCTCTCCAGCCCCAGGCAGCAGGATGACGGCAACGCAGGAACTTTGAGACAGTTAGGCCTGGCCAGTTGGCACTGATTAAGCACCAACTGTGTGCAAACCGTGCAAAACTTTGGGAGAACTGTCAGAGACATCGAACAGACGTGCACTCAGATTACTTGGAGCAAGTTGCTTAAACTTCCTGAGCCTCGTTTTCTTTACTTGTGAAATGGGAATAGGGGTGCATACTGAGCCCTCAGGGGCTCGACGAAACACCTCGAAACTTCCAGATCGAATTTCTTCGCAGCGCATGTTTGTAGGATGTTTCAGACTATGAGTTAGGCCTTGGGAAGATGATTAGCCATGGTTTGCTCTTAGGGGACCTCAGCCATGGTCTGCAGATTGTACAAGTCAGGGCTCTTGGGGTTACAAGTGACAGAACTCCAGCGCCAACCTTCTTTAGTAGAAAAGGAAGTTTATTAGGTCATGCAATTGAGATGTCTAGGAGTAGGACTACTTCAGGTAAGGTGTGATCCAGGAGCTCAACCAACGTCATCAGGACTCAGGTTTGCTCTCTTTCCTCTTACTTTCCATTCTCCTCCATGATATCTTCACTCTCAAGAAGAGCCTCTGTGCAGGGTGGGCCCGGTGGCATCAGGCCTTTAGCTTCCAGCTCCAAGTCCTACAGGAAGTGAGTCCATGTGTCCAGGCTGCTACATCAGGAGTCATGGGATTCAGTCTCACTGGCTTTGGTTGGGTCACATGATCATCACTGAGCATTTCCTGGAGCCAAGGCTGGTGTGTTGCTCTGATTGGCCACACATAGGTCACAGGCTCATTGCAGAGGTCAGGATGGAGTCAGTTCACCCCCGACATGGACTGATAGTTGGGAAAGAAAGTCAGGGCTGTGGCAGAAGGAGTCGTCTTGGCTTATTACCGGGGGTACAGTGGACAATAAGTTCTGGCAAATGTCAGTCAATCAAGATTCTTGCAAAGTTGGAAGGGATTATAAAAATTAAAGTGGTAAGGCCATCTTGGGAAGAAGTGTTCAGAGAGGCCTTCTAGAAGCAGTGAGTTTTAAGCTGGGTTTTGAAGGATGAATAGGAGTTTGCCAGGAAGAGAAACGATAGGCCTGGTAGAGGGACTATCAAACTACAGCAGATGAAGAACCTGGAAACAGAAGAAATTCGAATTTGAGCCTGGAGGTCATAAGGAGGCATTCTAGATTTTTGAGCAGAAGGAAAACCTGATAAAAATGAAGTTTTATGATAGTTTTCGGTGAAGAGGAAATGGATCACAGGGAAATATCTTCAGGAGGTTCCCAGGGGTTGGGCTTTTTGGCCCCACATGAAAGGTGTGGACTAGTCTCCGGGGCCAGCCACTCACTGGCCACGTGACCTTGGGCGGGGTACCTAACTCCCGGCGTCTGCGCTTCCTCATCTGCAGACGGGCGTGTTCATCGTGGGGTGGTCGTGAGGGTCAGTCGGGGTAACGCGTGTGAGGCCCTTCAGCCTTCCTGGCTTAGGATGTGGCCCGTTTAACTCTTGGTCACGTTAAAACAAACCACTTCCTGCAGTCCTTCCCGAGGAGTGTTCTTAGGAAAACCAGTTTCACAGGATTTAATGGGTGTTAACATGGAAGAAGAGGAGAATAGTCAAACGTGTTTTGGCGAATGCCGGGCTCAATGTTAATAATGATCAGCGTGGCGAATACGCGTTAAGTGCTCATCCGCCGCCAGGCCCTGTGCTTTACGTGGCTTCTGTCATTTCACTTTCACAGCCGCCCCACGGGGTCACACGATGGAAAGTGACCAGGCCGGGATTAAAAGCCTGGAGTGACTCACTCGGGTTAGGAAGCTGTTACTTTCTGTGCCGCGCCAATTGCTTCTCTGCAGGACTTCTCAGAGCCTTTCCTTTTTACCCAGGGACTGAACATGTCCAATTCCCAGGTGAAGAGACTATACAATATTTCCCAACTGCATTGGACTGAAACCTCACTCCACCCCAGTTGCTGTGTCTTCTGGGATATGAAAGCTATGCTTTGAGCAGAGAGCGCTTCAATAACAGTTAGTAATGAGAAGGTGAGTAAGAAGTGATCTGGAAACAGAATAACTCAGAGGCAGTCACCTGGCTTTCTCTGCCTTAAACTGCCCGGATCAGCTGCCTAATGGGCTGTCGGTGTCCGTCCTATGCCAGAGAGACAGCGACGTTACAGACTTTGCCGGGAGCTTCCTCGTCTCTCCATCCCATTACCTGTGTGGCTTCAGCCGCTCTCTGCCGTTTGGGACCTCTGCTGGGGGGAGGGGGGCACGGCCCCATGCAGTGGCTGCTCGTTAAGACCACCTTTGCCCCTGCCCTTCGGCGGCGACCTCGCCCGTTTTCCGTGAATCCCTCGGTCAGGGTCGGCCCGGTGCTGAAATTGTCGCGAGGAAGCTCAGCTGATACAGTGCACGGCTGATTGGCCTGGTCTCCTGCCTGGGGGGCGAGCGGATAGATCCGCGTTCGGGTGAAAACGCTGAGCCGTATTTTTGCACAGCTAAACCCCAGATGCAAAGAGAGGAGGAAATGAATGCCTCTTTTAAGCTTCTGCCAACAGTTCATGTTGCCTAGGGAAGGGACTGTGTCTGCCAAGATGAAGTAATTTAAAATCCCGTTTTGAACTTGGAAAGTTTGCAACTTTTTTTCTTCTTTTGGGAGGGGGTAGTTTATTTAGGTTCATTAGTGATCACCCACTACAAGGTCAAAGCTAACAATAGGAAAATTAAATAGGAGGTACATACTCCTCATCTTCTCTAGTTTCCCCCCAAATTACCCCTCCCGCCCCTCCCGCCCTTTGCATTTTGCTGCTGTCTCACTGACTAGCTCAGCCTCCCTACCCCCTGAACCCTTTTGTGACTCTGCCTTTGCCCGGGACATTCCCACTGCCCGGGATGCTCTTCCCACCTTCACCGCCTGCAGACTTCTCCCCCCCTGCCCCTCGGCCACCTCCCTGAGTCCCCTGGGCAGAGCTGATGCCTCCCCAGCCACCTGTCACACTTCTCAAAATGTGTGTTGATTGTGCGTTGTATTACACCTTACGCCTGAACTGTCTCCCCACAAGGCCATAGACTCTTGGCGTGTGAGGACTGTGGCAGGTTTCTGTTTGCGTACCCGTCATCTAGCACAGACTCTTCCTGTATGCCTGTTGAGGAACGACTGAAGAGATCAGTGCTTCCATTCTTAGAATCTGTTAGGAATTTCACTTCACTGTAACAGAATCCTTCCGTCCCCCACGCATGGAGATTTAAACACACCAACTTCTATTTTCTCACATCAGTAGCTCCAGGGCAGGCCCTCCAGGGTTGGTGTGGTGACTCCGTAACATCATCGCAGACCTAGGCTCCTTTTGGCTATTCATTCTGTCATGCCTATGAGGGAGCATTAACATGGCCCAGTGTGGCTGCTGCAGCTCCAGCCATCACATTTGAGTTTTTGACAGTAGAGTTGAGAAGGTGCTATGAAGAGAGTGCTCCTGCCCCACTGCCTTTAAGGAGAGTTCCTGGAAATTATACAAGCATTTCAGTTGATATCTCATGGGCTGAAATGCAATCTCGTGGCCATACCTAGTGGCAAGAAAGGTTGAGGTTCTCTTAGGAAGGGGGATGCATGTCCAGTATGACAGCCAGAATATTATCACCCTGATGATGGCCACATCCTGATCTCTGTGACCTGTGGACACGTTATGCTCTGTGGCAAAGGGGCATGATGGCCGCAGATAGAGCGTCTGACTAGGGGTAGAAGAGTATCATGGATTGTCTGAGCGAGCGCGTCGGAATCGCAAGGGTTCTTATATCTGGAAGAGGGAGGCAAGCGGCTCAGAGTTCTGTCGTGTGCGAGGAGCCCCATGGCTGTAGCTGGCTCTGCAGATGGAGGAAGGGGCTGCAGGCCAGGAGCGCAGGTGGCCTCTGGAAGCTGGAAAAGGTAAGAAAATGGAACCTTCCCTAGAGCCTCCAGGAAAGAGGGCAGCCCTGCTGACGCTTTGATCACAGCCCGGGGGGAGCCGTTTCAGACTTCTGACCCCCGGCAGCGTAAGATAATAAATTCGTATTTCAAGCCACTCGGTTTGCGTTGATTTGCTGCAGCGAGGCTAGTAGAACAATACGTTGGCTTAGGCAGCCAGGGGTTTCCGCTGCGCCCCGTTTCTGGAAGGCATCTCAGGAGAGGTAACACGTCGCTCAGTTTGGGTGGGAGGGTGTCTGTGTTGCGGGAGACTCGGGCAAGTGCTGGCCTCTGCTAAGGTCGGCAAGAGTTTTCTGTGAGGGGCCAGGTAGGAAGCATCTCGGGCTCTGTGGGCCAGCAGGCAGAGGCGAGGCCACCGTGTGGGGATCGCATAACCACTCAGGGTGTGGCTGTCCTCAGCTGGGGCGCTGCCCGAGATTGGACAGGAGCCAGACTTGGCCGGTAGCTTGCTGTCATCAGCCGTAGGCAGCGTTTCTGTCTGTCTTTTAGTAACAAAGGCAAACATGCTATTTGTAAACCTTTTAAAGGACGAGGCATAAAAACAGGGAAGAGAGTGGAAATCCTTGTCCCAGCTTCCGCGCCTCGGATTTACCTGCAGAACAGGCGTCCAGCCTTGGCGCCGAGGGTGTCCCGGGCGGGTCACTCTTCGTTGCGGGGGTGTCCCGCGCATTGTGGGGTGTTCGGCGGCATCCCTGGTCCCCGTCCACTTGGCGCCAAGCATGTCACTCCACCCCAGTCGTGACAACTCCCCACATCTCCAGACGTTGTCAGGTGCCCTCTGGGAGGCAGAAGTCACCCCACGAGAACCGATGAGCTTTCGTCTATGCTGCCACCCTGGAGCTGGGGGGTCCTCTTGAGTATCCCTCCCCACCCCCGAAAATTGTTCTAATTTCTTCCTTTTTTCCTTCTTTTCTCTCCTCCTCCTCTTTGTAAAAATAGGGTCATACATTTGAATTCTACGGCGTAAACCTTTTATTAAAGTAGAGCATGCGTATGGAAAAGTGCACAAATAATAAGGGTGTAGGTTGTGAATTTTAACAAAGTAACCGTACCTATAAAGTAGCATCCAGATAAGAAAAATTTGTTCTCATCAACTTTTAATTTAACAGTATATTTTATGCACTATATATCGTTTATATATTGTATAAAGCATAGATGTGTATTGTATGTAAAAAATAGGTATTTTATATGTTATGTTAAAATTTATCGATCCGTCGTGGTGGCCTTCCTGTATCAGCACAGGGAAGTCTCCCTGATCTTGTTTGCAGGTGGCCGGAGTGGAATTCCATCTCTGCATTCCCAGGATGACTGCACTTAAGCCAGTCAGCACACGTCATTCCCTGGGTCAAATGATTTATTCCAGAGTGGGCACATGGCTCAAGTGGAGCCAAGGAGTCTGGGAAGAGATTCTCACCCTTATCCTTGTTGGCTTGAAGGAGAATGTACGTGATGCTGGGGCTGAGGCAGCCATCTTGTCACTATAAGGGGAAGCCAGGGCCCACCCGGAAGACGCAGAGCCTAGGCTTCAAGAGACAAGACTGGATCCTGGTGGCATCTTTTGAGGCACAGTGAAGCCATCCCTAAAGCTAGACCCACCCTGGGGTGGTTGATCTGGCATCCCAGCTGGTGAGCACCTCAGCCTCCTGGGTGCAAGGCGAGGTCTCCTCACTTCACATCCCTTGAAAGGTCACTCCATCCCTAATCAGACAGCAAGAACATCCCTTGGAGACAAAGCCCAACATACACATTGGTTTTCTTAGGAAGGCCACTTTGCACGAAGTTTTAAAGAAACTTGTTGCATTCGTTTCTCTCGCTGTGGTAACAAATTACCAAGACCTTAGTGGCTGAAAAAAATACGCGTTTATTCTTTTACAGTTCTGGTGGTCAGAAGTCCTAAATGGGTCCTAGGAGGCTAAAATAAAAGCGCCAGCAGGATTGCCTTCCTTTCTGGAGGCCCAGGGGAGAATCGTTTCCTTGCCTTTTCGAGCTTCTAGAGGCCGCCCACATGCCTTGCCCTGCAGTCCCTCCTTCCATCCGCACAGCCGGCCGCGAAGAGTCAGCTCCTCCTCACACTGTGTCACTCACCGACGCTTCTGCCTCTCCCCCCACCTGAGGACCCCGGTGACAGCACTGGACCCCCAGATAACACAGGAGAGCCTCCTGATTGTGAGGTCAGCAACCTTCATCCCGACTGCAGCCTAATTCCTCCTTGCCCTGCAAAGCAGCGTGTTCACAGGCTCTGGGGATCAGGACGTGGACATCCTTATTTGTGTCCTGGGCTGCCGTACAGAGGACCAACAGAGGGGTGGCTACACAACGAATTCATCCTCTCTCAGTTCTGGAAGCCAAGAGCATGGAGACCGAGGTGTCGGCAGGTTGGTTCCTTTGAGCCCTTCCGAGGGCTGGGAGGGTAGGCGTGTTCCAGCTTCTCTCCCAGGCCTGGGGCCGCAGGTGCTCCTCGGATCGGAATGTTCTCCCTGTGTCTCTGTGTCCTCTTCCTTCCGTGCATGTCTGTTTCCATATCTAGGTTTTTAAAATAAGGACATAGTTGTATTAGATTAGGGTTCACCTTAATGACATCATCTTAACTTAATTAAAGACCCTATTTCCAAATAAGGTCACGTTCATAAGTAGTGGGGCTATACTTGGACATCTTTTTTGAGGACAAAATCCAGCCCATGACAACGTTTTCGTGGGTGTCACTCTACCGCACTTGGGATGTCGCGTGTCCTGGGATGTCTTTGAAGCTCCCCAAGCCTGGATGTGTCAGACCTTTGGGGAAGAAACAGAGGCAGGTGCAGAGACAAGCGCATCCACCTAGGCAAGTAAGCCCACCCTCTGCCCATCTCTGGGTCTGCTGGGGACGTGTCCCCGAGGCTGTGGGTGGCAGGAGCACCTCAGAGACCACACCAGCTCCTCCGTCCCGGCCACTCGGGTTGTCTAGGATTTTTATACCCTGGCCCCTCTCCACTCACTTTGCAACATGTGGTCAGATGACACTCATCCCGTGTTCCACAAACCTTGATGGCGCACTAGGGAGGGGCTGAGTGGGACTTGGTCACCCTGAGATGGACGTCAGACCTTCTAGGAGAGATGACAAGACGGCAGCCGGGAGGGCGAGTCCAGATTCAGGAGAGCGCTCAGGGTGGGGCCTCAGAGTGGCGGAAGTAGACTGTTGTTCCGGCCCTGTCCCCTACCCTTGCCTGGGCTGCGAGCTCCATCAGGGCTGGGCTCTGGCTGTTCTGGTCACTACCGCAGCACTGGACGTGAGGCCCAGCATAACAGAAGCACCACCATTATTCAATGAGCGAATGAATGAGTCGGATGGATGAATGCTTGGGGGTGGGCCTGGCTCCCGCAAAGAGCCGGACACCTGGCACCAGGTGCATCTGTTGGGATCCAGGCGGCCCTGCCTGGGGGGTGGGCCAAGGGGACAGACCTCCTCCTCTCTGCTTTTATTCCTGCCTCTTGAGTGAATTAGGCAAATACGCCTCGATTCTGATGTTGGCAATGTTGGAAGACACTGGACAGGAAGCCAATGGCCAGGGACATCCATTAGACTATCAGTTTTGATGAATGGCTCTTTCCGAGGGCTGGCCCGGGGGTGGGGGGGTTTGTCCCGCTAACGTGGCTCCTGTCAGAGCAGAGCAGACCAGAGCCCGGTGTTCGGGTGACGCTCAGTTGTGCCGTCGCCGCCCACGCCTTCCTGTTGCCCTTCCCAAAGAAAGGAGGTGTTTTGTCTTGTTTTTTCTTTTTTTTAATTGTGGCAGAACATACATAACATAAACTGTAAGCATCTTACCCATTTTTAAGCGTACGGTTCGGTGCCGTTAAGTACAGTGACGATGTACGGCCATCACCGCCGTCTACCTCCGGCAGGTTTTCCTCGCCCCAGACGCAAACCCGACACCAGCAAACTCCCTGTCCCCTCCCCCAGCCCCCGGGAACCTCTGTTCCGCCCTCTCCCTCTGTGACTCTGCCTGTCCTAGGAGGCTCGCGTCAGTGGGACCACACCGCGCTTGTCTTTCTGGGTCCGGCTTGTCTCACGTGGCACGGGACTTTCCTTCAGCAATGCCTTCTGGAAAATTCCAAGAGCCCACGTTGCTCCACTCCTTGCTTTTCCTCGGTCCCTGAGCCACCACAAATCCCTGTGCCCTTTGACGACCTCCCCTACATCGTGTGGTCTGACCCTCAATTTCCATGAGAACTTTCACTTTTTGACTTTCCCCCCGAAACATAGATCTGTCTTTGCTTCTCACCCCCACGTCTCTCCTTCATCTCTTGCGGGGGCCGACGTGGTGACATCCTTGCCCGCCACCTCGTGTCCAGCCGGAGCTGCTCTCCTGAGGCGTAAGGGGAGGGGGCGCCCCCGGCCCCCGCCTTCACGGGCTTCCCTCTGCTCAGTCTCAGACCCTGAGCCGAGTGTCTGACACCCGGAGAATCTGTCCCCAGCCTTCCGGTCCAGCATCGTGTCTTGCTAAGCCTCCTTCATCTTCTTGAGGTCCCAGTCCCAGGAAGTGACCTGCCGGTTCCGGAGCGCGCAGGCATCTCAGCCCGCGCCGCCCGCTCGTTCGCACGACCCCTCCCGGCGTTCCGCATCTCTCTCCATCCCGCTAACTCGTCCTCTGAGGCCAGACACGAAGGGCACTGCAGAGGGAGCCGGTCCCCAGCTCGGGCTCTCTGCACGTTTGTCTGTTAGAGTCTGCTGGGTTCCTGCCACCTTGGATCGGAAGGGTTTGTTCTGTCTCTGCAGTAGCTGAGGGGAGCGCGACTCCTGGGGGCAGCGATGGATTCTGTGAGTGACGCACCCGTGGGTGAGACCACGGACCTCAGAGTGCTTCGCACTTGGCTTCCAATTCCAGGTCCCCTGCTGGGGCTCGGCTGCGTGGAGGGTGAGCTTCTTCTGCTCTTGGAGCCTAGATTTTTTGTTTTTTAAAATGTGTATGATGTGTGTGGTGGACAGTGTTTCAGGGGTTCTTTTGATCCCCCCGTGACATGAATGACTGTGTGTGATCCCCTCTCCTTGGCTGCGGGTGGCACCCGTGGTTTGCCTGTAACCAGCAGAAGGTGGCAAAGGGGACGGCTGCCCCTCCCATGGTTACGTCACAGTCTGTGAAACTCACCTTCCCAGCAGACCTGCTCTCTGTCCGCTGCTGCCTTGAGGGGGCCGGTGGCCAATAGGTGGCCGCGTGGGGAAGCCTCTAGGAGCCGAAGGTGCGCTCCGGCAAGGAACTGAAGCCCGTTAACCCCGTCGCCAAGAGGAAATGAATTTCGCCAACAATCCGAGGGAGCTTGGAGGCAGACCTTTGCCCAGGCAAACCTCTGATCAGACCACAGCCCTGCTGATGCCTGAATTGTAGGCCAGTGAGACCCAAAGCAGAGAAGCCAGCTAAGTCTTGCCCAGATGTCTGACCCACAGAGACCGTCAGCCAACAAATGTGTGTTGTTTTAAACCTCCAGGTTTATGATAATTTGCTGTGTGGCAATAGACAACTAATACAACGGGCATGTCAGTACTTATGCTAAATAGGTAACCTTCACTGTGGTGGTTAGTGAAACAAAGTATCTAAAATGCTACCAACGGAAAACGTGGAAATTAGATGTTGTTGCTGTTATCAATACCCCTACATGTCCCCAGGCCTGAAGCCACGACAGGTGATCAGGATGTGTTGACAGATGGCTGAATGAGGAATGAGGGGTCGATCCCTCCACCCCGTGTTGGCCTCAGGACCCTGCCCGCCAGCCATGGGCTCATCTGCGCCTTGGCTTAACATAGAAAAATCAAAGATAAATGTGATTTCTATTTAGTTGGAACGTTTTATTACATCCTTGAAGTCAGAGGACTCCAGCCGAGAGAGCAGATTGATTTCTGGAACTTGCTTGTCTCTAAGTGGTAAATTTTTTGCCGTGATTTATAGAGATTCTCAGCTGGAGGGGAGTTTGGATATTCACCTTGTCCCGAATCCCGTCAGACACCTCTCGCTGTGTTTCCTCCTCCCAGCCTTTCTGCGGCCGGTGGCATCCTCTTGCCTTTGAAGATCTCAAGTTGTCTTTGTGTGCTGTCCCCACAAAAGGCCACGACGGGCTCCGGGCAGGAGTGTGCGAGGGTTGGCAGGGACCCTCTAAGACGATTGGTTCATCCGAAGGCAGAAGCAAGAGCAAGCAGAACCGCAGGTGTGTGGTCACGCAGACCCAGTCCCTGGCAGAGAAAGGGGGAGGAGCCTGAAGGGCTTGTCCTTGGAGGGATTTACGTCTTCTGGTTTTGTGGGGGCTCCAAGCTACCTTCTGCTGGAGCGGCAGCCCCCCCGGGCCCTGAAGAGCTCCGGACTGTCTTGAACTCTGCGTGCTGGGATCCAGCCTTCCCTGAACAGGGCCAGGCAGGAGTCTGCCAGGGGCTCTCTGCAAACCAACCTGAGACCACGAGACCGCGAACGGAGGTGAGGTCTGTGATTGCTGCCGCGTTCGTAGGTGGGGGAGCACGCCGTGTCAGTGACCTGTGTCACAGGCCCCTGCTAGAGACACCGATTCAAGATAGGGAAGTCATTTCTGAAAACTCAATCCAGGAGGACAGAGGATCCAGTTTCTTCAACGTACGAAGGTCATAAAGAAAGGAGAGGCATTGCTGTGGGTTAAGAGAGGTTCAAGAGACACGTCACCCACGTGCAATGTGTGGCCCTTCTCAGACTCTCAATTCACATAACACAGCTATTAAGAGACATTTTTGAGACCTCAGTTCATTGAAGACAGAATGACATTTGATTTTATCATGTTGGGGCGATCGTGCTATGGCTGTGTTTTAAACATGCTTGTTAGGAATACATGCGGAAGTACTTACGGGCAAATGATAACATGTTAGAGATGTGCTATAAGATACTCTAAGAAAACCAGCCGACAAGTGCAAAGCGTGGGCAGGGGAAACGAGCTGCAGGAATGGGAGGTAGCTGACGGGGGATGACGGGTACGTGGGGTCTGGTAGCGTTTGCTCCGCTTTCCGCGTGCATCACGGTGTCCGTGACAAATGTTCACAAACGCTTCTCACCTCCCAGGGCTTAGAAGGCTGAGTCCCGGTGACTGCTCATTCATAGTGGGATCGATTTCCCCAGCCCTAAGATGGGCACAAGGGCTCCTTCCCCCCCCCCCGGTATTTATTCGGTGACCGTGTGCTATAACATGTGTGCTGTAAGCTGGGGAACCAGACAGACGAGACCCCTTCCCCGTGGGGCTCGCGGACTGGTGGGAGAGACAGATGTTAGATGCACCTGCTGGGAAAGCGTTAATCACAGCTGTGGTTGGGGGCTGCGGAGGAAACTGCATAGCGCTTCCGAGGCTTGTAACAGGGAGCGTCAGCCTAGACCTGGACCGAGGCCACCTGGAGGGCCTTTCCTGAGGGGACACTGAAGCTGAGACCGAAGGGTGGCGGCTCAGACAGCTGTGTGTGCACATGCATGTGTGTGCCCGTGTGTGCATGCACATGTATGTGAGTGTGCATGTAAGCACGTTGGACATTGTGTGAGTGTGGGTGTGCATGTGCCGATGTGTGTACACGTGTGCCTGTGCGTGCACGCACATGTATGTGAGTGTGCACGTAAGCATGTTGGGCATTGTGTGTGTGAGTGTGGGTGTGCATGTGCCGATGTGTGTACACATGTGCCTGTGTGTGCATGCTTGTGTATGTGACTGCATGTGAGTGTACATGTGTGCAAGTGTGCGTACATGTGTGTGCATGCCTGTGTATGTGACTGCATGTGAGTGTACACATGTGCAAGTGTGCGTACATATGTGTGCATGCACTTGTGTGTGCATGTCCCTGCATGTGCCACATGTACACGAATGTGTGCATGTCTGCACTTGTGTGTGCACACGTGTGTGTGTGTTGGGAAGGACGACAAAACAGAGTGACAGGCGTGCAAAAGTCCCAGCACACTCAGAGTTGAGGGGACCGTGGTTGATGGTGGCAAGAAGGCAGCTGGGCGGCTGTGGGGTCCTGATGGGGTCCGAGTGAGAGATGGCGCCCAGGCAGTGAGGGGAGATGTTTGGGCAGCTCGGGAGAGCAGCACCTTAAGAGCCCTGAGCTCGTTTCTGAGGAATTAAATGCGAGTCGAGTCTAAGTTAAACGCTTCAGGCCTGACTCACGGCACCCAGGGACCCCGTCATACGCTTCATCTCGGCAGCCGAGGCTCTGAACCAGAAAGGCGGCCGTGACTGGCGTCCCCTCCGCTCGCCGTTCCCGCCCTCCTCCTCCTCAGCCCACATCTGAGGGCCCGGCAACAGCTGCCAAGGGGGTTCAGCCCCTTTTTAACTTGGTGTTCGGTGAGAATAAGCTGCTTTGGCTTTTGTTTATTCTCAGAGGACTAGCAGCTCGGTCTGAGGGAAGCGTTCCAAGCTTCAGTTTCCTCATCTGCAAAATGCGGAAAATTATAGCTCCTGCCTCACGTGACGAAGAGGGCCGTGATCCCAGGAATCGCGAGCTGCCGTTGTCGTCACCGACTCCAGGATCTGGACCTCATCCGTAGACGGGGTCCCCGGCTCGGACCCGGACTGAGTGTTCTTGCACCCAAACTAAATGCCAGCGTAGGATGGGCATCAAGAAAACCGACGTGTGTTTGGAAGTATGTGAAAGGATTTGAGTTTCCTTGTAGAAAATTTGGAAAATAGAAGATAAAGGAGAAAATAATACTTGATCTTAATCATCCCACTGGGAGATGAACACTGTGAACATTTTGGCAAACGGCTTCCTGATTCTTTCTTTTTAGAATTTGATTAATTGTAGTCCTGAGTTGGGACAAAATGCCAACCTCAGTCTTGTCCATCTGTCTGTTCATTAAGGTGAACTATTAAAAGCCGTTGATCATGAGTAATTTTGTGTGGCTTCTCTTAATACTGATTTTATTTTTGTTACTAAGAGCCCACGGACAACCCAAGCAAAAGCTGTGTCCTTGACAATAACCTGTGTCTAACCTCACTGTCGCCCTCTCTCCACCCCTCCAGGTACCCATCTCCCGGAACCAGCATTTATGATTCCATTGCTTGCTTTCTTCTGTTTGCATCTGTATGTAATTCTCCAAAGCATATGTATTTATTCTTTTCTAGTTTTCTCAGTGCACATACATAATTCTCTTTCAAAACAAAATTGAAATCAAACCCTATATAGGTTTTTTTTTTTGTTCTAATTAAAAAACATTTTCTCTTGTACATATCCCCTTATCATTAAAAAGTCTCTGGAAATATAAAATTTAATGCTCACATAACGTTCCATATTATGGTTGGACCATAATTTATTTATAAGTTCCCCTTTCAGCTGGGCATTTTTGATTGATTTTTTTTCTATTACAAATAGCGCTGCCTAAACTTTTGAAGGATTCTTAGTATATTTTGTTAAATCGCTTTTAAGAAAGGTGGTAAAAAAATTTCACTCCTTGTCTCCTTTTTATGCCCCTCATCCCCAAAAAGTGGTCTTAAAAATGCTGCCAGGTTGATAGAGGAAAAGCGGTCATATTTTCATGTGTTTATTTGCCTTTGGTGGTTCTTTTTCCCCCTCAAATTCCCCACTTGTGTTTGCAGCTCATCTTTCTGTTGGGGCATTACTCCTTAATATTTTCTTATTGCTTTGCAAGAGTTCTTTGTATATTAAAGAAGTTACTCCTAATCTGTCATAATTATTGCAGATGTTTTCCACAGTTGTCATTTGCAGTTCGGTATTTTTTATGAGGGTTTGAAAAAGAGATGTAAAAAAAAATTTAGGTCATCAATTTATCTCTGTTTTTTCTTTTGTGATTTTTTCCCAATTGAGTTTGGGCTTAGATGAGCCTTTTCTATCTTAACGTCAGCTAAAAGTTGGTCTGTATTTTCTTCACATTGTGATAGTCGGTTTTTACATTTTAGATCCTAAATACATTTGGAATTCATCTTGATATAAGTATGAGACTCTAACTAGATTTTATTCCCATAAATACCCAATTTTTCAGAAACTGTGCTGTGAGTGTTTTTCCTGTTCCCGCTGGTTCACGATGCCTCCGTGGCGCACGGTCTGTGTTCCTGTTTACGCTTCGGCGCCGCTCTGCGATGTGGGCGCGGTGACTTTGTCCATCGCGTCTGTACGGCTTACGTGCTCAAGCAACGGCGGCTTTCAGACAGGGTATCTCCTCTCTTGTAGTACGGCTCTTCCGTGTTCTTTTTTTTTTATTTCAGTATATTATGGGGATACAAACATTTTGTGTTTCTTCACCCAGGGGATTTCGGAACCATTTCGTCACCCTTTTCTTAAAAACTATTGGAATTTTGGTTGGAACTAGCATAAACTATAAGTTTATATAATTTGGGAAGAATCGACATTTTTACATATTTAGTCTTTCCATCCAGGGCAGCCGGGAAACTTACATTTTTTGTGTGTATAGCTCCATCCATTTCTTGTTAGTATGTTGCCTCTCTCTCTTCCCCCCAGCCCGTTAATCGTTATTGCTGTTGCAAATGGAATCCTCTGCCCAGTGTAAGCTGGTGTCCTGGTTGGAAACAGAAGATACACAAACAACTGGATAATTCAGAGGCAGTTTAATAAATCGATTATTTCCCCAGGTGTGGGAGAGGGAGCGTGTAGGAAAATCGTAAGGCGTTGGACGGTACCCTGGGCTCGTGGCGGGGCGGTGGGGGGCATTTACCAGCCCTGGGCTGCAGAGGCGAGAGGGGGGCAGAGTCTAGACCCGGGAAGGGGAGGGTCAGGTGGGCAGGGAATCCTCGGTAGGCTGGGACGTTTGCTCAGGACACCCACCCTCCCAGAGGAGATCCGGAGGGAAGGAATTCTGGGAATAAACACCCCAAGTTCTCTCTCTCTGGTGTCCTGTGCATGCTCCCATTGTCTAAACTCAACGGGAAGCTACGGAGCCAGGGGTTCTGGGTGCAGCCCCCGCAGCCCGGCCTCGTGGGTGGGCGGGGAAAGGGGAGGGGAGGCCCGAGAGGTGAGTGCACGACACCCTCCCATGGCCCCCCCCGCGGCGCGTCCTTCCTCACTACTGGTACCGTCTGGTATGTGCCAACCTGTCCAGAAACAACTGGTGCTTGTATCTTCATTCTATTATCCAGACATCTTTCCAAATACCTGCTTCCTTCCAAACTCCAAGAATTTTTCAGTCGGTTCCCTTGGGTGTTCCAAGTATACGGTCACATGATCTGCAAGCGATTATTTTGTCGTCTTGCTTCCTGCGGTGGTGCCTCTGATTTTACTTCCTGTTGCAAGAGCTGAGCCTTCCTTAAAACCTTCTGTGGTTATAAAGAGACGCTTTTAAGCATCTTAATTTCATCTCTAGAGAATCATGAGAAATCTGTAGGCTGGTTTCTCTATTTCCTCTTCCCTTTCTTCCCCGCCTCCCTCTGACTGTCTTCCCAGTGTAGATATATTAAGTGCCAACCACATGCAAGCACCCGGCAGTTTGGTGGTAAACGAGATAAATAACAAGCAAACAAAACACTGAACAATAAAAATATTAGTGCAGCATTTCTCAAACTTTTGGAACTCATCCCACAGTAAGAAATTAATTTTACGCCGCGTGGCAGCATGTGCACGTGTGTGTGTGCGCCCCCCCCCACACGCACACGCACACACACTGAAGCAAAAGTTTCATAAAACCCGTACTGTGCGTATGCGGTGGGTGTCGCGTGCTCTGACGTTTTCTATTCCGATTCTAAAGACAGGAGCAGAGCCCACTGGTCACCACTCGGTCCACTGATGTTGTGCCTCCGTCCCGGGGCCTGTCCTGCAGTTTCAGGAACACGGAGAGTGCGGTGCGCTGCGCAGGGAGGTCGTAAGGAGGAGAGAACGGGGTTGCTGCCACGGTCGGGAGGCCTGGAGAATGTCTCCGCGGACGGGCCTGGCCATGGGAAGGAGGAGAGCCGGGCCTGGCCGTGGGAAGCAGGTTTTGTGCAGAGGGAAGGTGGGAACGAGGTGGCTTGTCTGAGTCACCGAGGGAGGACAGAGGGGCTGGAGCTTTCCGGTGGAGGGGGAGAGGGAGCAGACGGAGACAGGTGCAGACGTTTGCCGGCTGGGACCAGGAGTCTGTATGTTCACATGTATATTTTACTTAAATGAAAAAAATCACAGCAGATGACGTATTATAATAGTTTTCTACGGCTGTGTAACAAATTACCATGAAGCTGGAAGTGAAACACAGCACAGATCGATCATCTCACTGTGTTGCCACACGACCCCCCGGGATTGGGAGTCTGAGGATGGGTGAGCTGGGTCTTCTGCTCGGGTCTCCCTGGGCTGTGAGGCTCAGGGTCCTCTTCGAAGCCCCTTCAGGCTGCTGGCAGAATGCATCTCTTTGAGGCTGGGAGACCAGGGTCCCTGTTTCCTTGTTGGCTGTTGGCTGGAGATGACTCTAAGCTGCTAGAGGCCACCCCCCACCACAGTCCCTTGCCACGTGGTCTCCGTAGGTTGTCCACAGCAGGGCTCTTTGTCTTCCTCTGTCGGCAGGGGAATCTCTCCGACTCCCAGTTTTAATGATTTTTCCTGCTTCCATTGGGCCCACTCAGCATCATCTCCCTTTGGATGAACTTGGAATTCCTGGCCCTTCCTGCACTCATGAGCAGAGGGTCACACGTGTGCACCCAGGGTGGTCCAAGAACTCTGCCTACCCCACGTGGGCAGGGTGGAAAGTCAGAACCCCCAAGGTGAGGAAGTCAAAAAAGCTTTTATTCCAAGAGCAAATCCATCCGACTTTAGCACAAGCCTTCTGGGAGCAGAATCTTACTGGATTAGCAGATTGTTAGGAAAGGTCCCTCCACGTGGTGAGTCCCCTGCAGGGTGGGGGTCGGGGGCAGCTCCCGTGACCCTCTCCGTGTCCTGGAGCCCCAGCTTCGAGGTCTTCAAATCTGGGAGGCCACTTTCACTTAGAGAAATTCTCCCACGAGCAGCGATCTCCACCCTGTTACATGAACCAATAAATTCCTTTTTTATCCTCAAAATGATAAAGTAAGAGCCAGGCAGGCTGTGGGCAGAATCGGGGACCGCCAGGTGTGAGAAGACTCTCAATGGCTTAAACTGCGGCCAGCGCTCAGCGATGGGAGCGCGTTTCCCACGGCCCAGGCCCGCCCACGTCGGGTCCTTCCACGTGGGCCGCTCCTCCCCTGGACATCGGGGACTCTGCTTCCAGTCTGGGTGGGTGGGCAAAACCTGGGACCGTCCCGCACCGTTGGAACTTGGGAGGGAATCGTGCCGCTGTCAGGATGGGGCGGACGCGATTTCTGCCGGATGGCGCCCAGGCAGCGAGGAGCAGAGTCGGGAAGAATGCCCTCGGAGCCGGCAGCGGCTGGCGTGGTCTTCCTCACGGGGGTGTGTGGCGAGTCCACTGAAATGGCCGTGGTGGGCAGGAGCCATCGCTTGGCCTCCCTGTGTGTCCTTGGGCTGGGGTGGACCGAGTTCGGCTGCCTGTCCACGCAGGCCCTTCCCCGTGCGCCCCCCAGGTCTGGTCCCCTCGCAGACCCCACGGATCTCCCGCAAGGTGGCATCTTGTCCCCTTCTCTCCCCTGTTCCAACACAAAGGACCGTCTCCAGTTTGTGTTTATGGACTTCTAGGTCTCAAGAGGCTTTCTCTCTATCAACGAAATGTTCTCTTGCGAATTAGAAGTTTGAAGCTTCAAATGATTGATTCTCACGCGGCATTTAAGAGCCTTCTTTAAAAGTTATAAAAAGGGGAGCATTGGAGTTCTGTTCTTTTGGTGCTCGACAAATTCTTTTTGAGCACTCACGTGCCAGGCACGTTCCGGGTGCCGGGGTTCGGCTGTGAACAAGGCGGACAGGCCTCCTTGCCCTCACAAAGCACATATTCTAGTCGGAGGAGGCGGAAATAAACACGTGAGTGGATATAGGGAGAGGAAGTGCGCCTTGCTCGCAATACGCCAATTCTCTTAAAATCAGTGTGCGCTTCTCTTACCGACCAGGGGAAGATTCCCCGACAAGGAGGTGTGGAGCAGGAAGGCACAACTACGACGATCGCAAGCTACCGTCTTGTTTCGTTCTAATGAACTATATCGTGAAAAACACCCGAATGGCACGGTCTGAAATTCACCTTTTGCATGTTTCTGCAGGAGCAGGGCCACTTTCTGCAGCCTGTCGCTCAGGGTCGACACCACGGCTGGTGCCTTCGGGTCTCACGCCCGCTCCGTTTCAGGTCCACGTTCCCGTCAAACGAAACCTAATCCTGGACGCACGCACGTGCACGTGTTCCTGCCTCCGAGCCGTTGCTCCAGCCCGTCCTCCTGTCTAGGGTGCCCCGTCCTCTCCTCTCTGACTTTTGAAATTCTGTCCACTCTTCAAAACCCGGCTGAAAGTAGTTGAATTAGGCACCAGTGTGAGTCCCACAACATGGCTCCGTCCTGGCTCAGCCGTGAGCCCGGGCACGTCGCCGGTGCCCTTGCAGCCTGGAATTTCTGTCTCTCACTGGGGATGATGAACGTGCGCGTCTCACAGCCGGTGCGAGGCTTAGGTGGGCTGACACAGCAAAGCGCTTGCCACCCAGCAAGCTGCTGTCATTTCTCCTGTAGTGGGTTGAAAGTCACGGGATGCCTGCAAATCTTTGGGGCTGTGGTAGGTAGAAGAAAGGACCAGGAAGATGTCAACATTCTAATCCCCAGAAGGGGTCAGCAAGTCACCTTACATGACAAAAGGGACTTTGCATATGTGATGAAGTTGAGGGTTTTGAGATGGGAGATCATCCCGGATGATCTCAGTGAGCTCAGTGACGTCACAGGGGTCGTGGTGAGAGGGAAGCCGGAGGATCAGAGTCAGAGACTGATTGGGAGGTGCTATGGGGTCATGAGCCAAGGAACGCAAGCGGCTTCTAGAAGCCAGAATGGGTAAGGCAGTGGATTTGCCCCTAGAGCCTCCAGAAGGAACGCAGCCCTGTGGATACCTTGGTTCCAGCACAGTGAGACCTGCGATATTGTCCTATAATAACCCTGTGGTTTAAAGACACCACATCTGTGGCAGTTTTTTGCAGCGGCAATTGAAGACAATGACACCTCCCGTCTTTGATGATCCACCCTCTTCCTTTGGTGAACTTGACGGATCCCGCTGAGATTATTACTACCTGTCCGATAGCTCTAGATGGTTAGCGTGAAAGTCACGAGCACTTTCCTTGAGACCATTTGCCACCAAGATGCACGGGGACTTCTTGTCCTCCCTGTGTCTAAGGTAGTCTGAGCATTGGGGACGACACAGTCTGACTCAGCATTTCGTATGTGTACGTATTGGTACACGACGTTTGTACGGGTTTATGAGGCACGTGTCATGTTTTGTTACATGCACAGGATTAGTAATGATCGAGCCAGGCTATTTAGGGGTATCTTTCGCTTCGAGTATGGATCATTTGTGTGTTGGGAACGTTTCATGTCCTCTCTTCTAGCTGTTTTGAAGTATATTCTACAGTGTTGCTAACTGTAGTCACCCTGCTGTGCTATGGAACATCGGTCTTATTCCTTCTATCTAACTGCGGGGTCGTACCGGTTAACCTCCTCTCTTCGCCCCCCGCCCCCACGTACCCGTCCCGGCCTCTGGGAACCATCATTTTACTCTCAGTCTCCATGAGATCAGTGCTTTCAGCTCCCACATGTAAATGAGAACAGGCAATGTTTGTCTTTCTCTGCCTGGCCGGCTGCACTTAATGTCTTTTGGTTCCATCCGTGTGGCTGCAAATGACAGGATGTCATTCTTTTTTGAGCGGCCGAATAGTGTCCATCTGTCTGTGTGTGCCCTTCATGTGCTGATGGGCACCGAGGCTGATTCCACGTCTCGGCCACTGTGCCGAGTGCTGCAGTGAACATGGGGTGTGGGTGTCCCTTTGATACGCCGATTTCCTTTCCATTGGATAAAAACCCAGTGGTGGGTTGCTGGATCATATGGCAGACCTGTTTTTAGTGTTTGGAGAACTCTCCACACTGTTTTCCGTAGTGGCACCCTAATTTACATTCCCACAACAGTGTATACGAGTTGCCTTTTCTCCACATCCCACCAGCATGTTTTTTTGGTCTTTGTAAATAGACATTTCTCAAAAGAAGGCATACAAATGGCTCACAGATACGTGAAAATATGCTCACTGTCACTCATCAGGGAAATGCAGACTAAAACCACAAAGAGATATCATCTTATTCCACTTGGAATGGCAAATATTAAAATGACCACACAGCTTTGTTTAGACAGGGCTCAAAAAGCAGACCTGAATTTTAATCCTGGCCAGGCCCCTGACTTGCTGTGAGATCTGGGAGAACCGACCACTCATCCTCAGTCTTCGGTATCCTCATCTATAAGTCAGGAACACGAATTTAGGGTTATTGCGACGCATGTAAAACTCTCAGATCATGCCAGACACAAAGTAAATAATAAATATTAGTTGTTATTATCATTAATGATATTGATATTATTATTCTAATATCGTGGGCTTCTAGCCATTGTAGAGTCGTTTCTGGATTCTCAAGGACTGTGCATGCCGGAGTCTGAAAAAGCCCAAACTCCACTGCTCACAGGTCACTGTTCCGGAGCACACAGGTGGACAGATTAGTTGCGGAGATCACAGCGGATGGGCACAGGGACTCCCCAGGAAGAGCTTTGAGTAGGGGAGCGAGGCTGTCAGATGTGAGTCCTTGCTGTGTGCCTGGCACCTGCCAGGGCTTTGCTGCTCCTGACAGCCCTCTGAGGAGTGGGGACAAGTCAGAGCCCCGGGGTTCGCTCGCCCTGCCCCAGGCCTAGCACGTGCACACGCACGTACCAAGCCTGGCCCTGCCAGGGCTTCGCATTCCCTGGAAGGGTCTGGGATTCCTGAGCAGATGTCTGTGAGCAGATGCTGGAATCCCCAGCGAGAGGTCCCCCTGTCCCCAGGACAGGGCTGCAGAGCTTTTCGGTTGAAACGGCACGGCTCCCTCGCCAAAGGAGGAGGACGGGGTGGAGCCGGCGGTGCCTTCCTGGCGACAGCTCTGCGTGCGGCCGCTCTGGCGTGTTTGGAGGAGGCTGCCCTGGGGGGCGAGTCGGAGAAGGGCTGCTGTGCTGAGGTTTCCCATCACAGGGCTCACGGTTTCTTCACTTCTGGTCCCCGAGCCTCAGGAGTCCTCAGCACAGCTGCCAAATGGCTCTATTCTCCAGAAAGCGGGGTGCCTCTTAACTAAGGGAACAACCTGGCGTTTTCTACCAACAGCCCCAACTGTTTGCAGCTTCTTGTAACATTAACGAGGCAGCCACAGAGTTCCCCAGACAGCGCCGGGGTTCTTTTCCTTTCTCTCTTTTCCCAGAAAGGGCTTTATTTTCTGACTACCGAGGGAACTCCCTCTTCTTGGCCTTTGTCGAGGGTTGCAGCATCCAATACGGTGTTCACAGTACCCACGCAGTTATTTAAATTTAATTAATTAAAATAAAATACAATAAAAGTCCAGCTTCTCAGTTGCAGGGGCCACCATTCAAGTGCTCGTTTGCTGTCATAGCGAACCGTCAGGTGGCCGTGGCCACGGTGTGGGACAGGGTGGGTGTAGGACGTTTGCGTCATCACAGAAAGTTCTGTTGGACAGCGCTGGTCTGGGGCATTTATTCACGCATTCGGCTCTTACTTACCAAGCACACGCTACGTGCCAGGCACCCTTCCGGGTTCCGGGAGGTAAGTGGCCGAGAAGAAAAGCAAGTCTCTGCCCTCACGGTGCGAGCTCGGCTGTGGGCGAGAAGATGAGCCAGGAAGGAAGTTGCGGGATGTGATGGAGTCCTGCTGGAGACCAGTGGGGGGCGATGGTCAGCGGGAGACTTTGGGGAGGCCGTTGGGGACAGGAAACTCCAGGTGAATGTTGATGTTTGCCCCTCAAATCACCTTCCGGCCCCATGTCCCTAAGAGCTTGTGACTTCAGCCGACTTACCGGATCCTTCTGTAAGGATCTGCTCAGAATGCAGGGGGTGAGGGGCACATCCCCAGAATGGTGGCCTCTCCTTTGTGTGGGGTTGTGCCGCCCTGGTGACGGGGTAAAGGGGACGTGTACGTGCTCCCCCGACATGGACGCATCGTGGTTCTGACGGTCGTCACGCCAGGAAAGAAACGAGGTGTGAACCTGACCGATCGTGGCTGGGGAAGGCGGCGTGCCGGGTGTTGTTCTCGCGGGGGTGGTGGAGGGGAGCAGAGAGTGTTGCCATGAAGGGGACTCTGTTCGAAAGCCCGGCCTTCCCTCCCAGTTACCGCTAAGGCGTTAGGGTCCAGCCCCAGTATTCCGTCTACCCTTCCCGCTGACGCTGTGGACTGACGGTCTCCTCTTGATGGGCTTGCTTCCAGCAGAAGTGGCCATGCCAGCGACTTGTCCCCTGGCGAGAGGACAGAGTGAAGGGCTATAGTGGGGATGCTGTGTGCACCTGCCTACAGGTAGACCCCAGATGGGGGCTGGTCGGCTGTTGGGGCTGTTCCAGGCTTGCCGTCTTCCCTCATTGCTTTTGCAGGCACCGTGGGTTGGTGTCCAACTTCCAGAAAGCCTAGCTGGAGAAGACAGCAGGACCCCCACGGCTTCCCCCAGTACTTCCACTTGGGTCAATGTCATGGTGTCCCCAGGCTTAGAATGCTGACATTTGAAATGACCTCTGGTCACTTACCGTCAGTCCAAGCATAGAATTAGTCCTTGGATCTCAAGGGTGACGTCAGCAGCTGGCCAGACGTACTGTGGCAGAGAGAGTTGGGGATAGGCTGTCTCCGTCACAGTCCTGGGTGGCATTCCGCTTGAGGAAATTAAGGAGCCAGTGGGACCTGAGATCCTATGTTTCATCCAAGAAATACAGGTTTTGCGGAAATAAGCCATGCCTGTTCTTTATTCTTGGTGGAGACTTTGGCTCTCAGTCTCATACTTACACGTGTTGAGTGTCCGTGGTCCATGCCGGGTTCTATGTCTTAATCCTCATAACAGCCCCATGGAGCTGGCTCCATTCCTCACTCCCATTTTACTCATGAGTGAACTGAAGGTCAGACCCTTGAGATAATGTCTTGTCATGCAGGGAAAGAGCCGCAGAGCTGAGCTTCAAGCCAGGAATCCAGGACCAGCTCTCCTAATCGGGGCCGGCTGGTAGATCTTAACAGAAAACACTTACGAGATCAGTCCTGTGGCTCAGCGTCTTGGCAGTCAGTAGCACCTAGCCAGAGTTTAATATCCCTGTTTGGTTTTCATCGTGTTTATTTTTACTTGAAATGATAATGGTTTTCTGTATACAGTAGCGATAAAAACTTCCTCTAAATGCCAACATATTCATGTTAAGAAGTGATTCAATTTAAAGAAAAAGCATTAAGCAATTGTAAGTGTGGCGCGGAGGTAGCAGGAACAGTGCCGGTGGTGAGAGCCCCACACCTCCCACGAAGGCCGGGCACGGGGGCATTGGTGGTTTACTGGGGCGGAGAACCCTGGAGCCGAGCCTCTGAGCATTCAGAAGGCGAAATGCCAAGTGTTCCTCTGCGTGTGCGTGAACTTGGAGACTGGGATGGCAGAGCTGAGGGCCGGAATGCGTGACGGTGCCAATGCGGGGACTCTCTGGAACATCTTGGGAGAGCTTTAGTTGTGGCAAAGCAGGACGGGGCTGAATTTTAACTCTTACACCGAGAACACCTGCCCATCTCCTTTAATGAGCGTTAACATGAAGCCTTCACTCTGGGGCAGACACTTTGCGTTCACTGTTGTGTTTAATCCCCGCAACTGCCCCAGGGCACGCATGGTCCCATTTCACAGATGAGGACATTGAGTCATTTTTCCAGGGCCACACATTTATGAGAGATGGAGCCAGGACTTACATGCAGGTATTCTGGCTCCAGAGACCCTTCGCTTAACCCCTGCACTAGAGTTAATCGTTAGAGCCATTTCTACATATTCTGTTTCTCCTCTTTCGACCTCAGTTCTCCAATGAATCTAAGAGGAGGAGTTGATTTTCAGTTCTTTTTTTTTTTTTTCTTGTTGTCTGGACAGAAGTGATGGCTTCCAAGCTGTTTATGTGCTGGACTGGAAACTGGAAGTCCCTCCTTTTTTTGTTTGTTTATTTATTTATTTTTTTGAGGCAGTCTTGCTCTGTTGCCCTGGCTAGAGTGCAGTGGCATCGTCATAGCTCACTGCAGCCTCAAACTGCTGGGCTCAAGTGATCCTCCTGCCTCAGCCTCTCAAGTAGCTGGAACCACAGGTGTGTCACTACCACGCCAGCTAATTTTTCTATTTTGGTAGAGATGGGGTATCCCTCTTACTCAGGCTGGTCTCAAGCTCTTGAGCTCAAGCAATGCTCCCGTCTCAGCCTCCCAGAGTGCTAGGATTGCAGGTGTGAGCCACTGCATCCAGCCCCGCTTTCATTTTTGAGACATATTTTCACAGGGTATAGAATTCTGAGTTGACAGCTTTATTATTTTTATTTTAGCACTTTAAAACTCTCCATTTTCTTCTGGATTGCATGGTTTCTGATTAGAAGTCTCCTGTAATGCTTACATTGGTCCCCTGTATGTAATGTGTCATATTTCTCTGGTTGTCATCAAGATTTTATCTCCTCTTTTGGGGCCATGGGTACCTTAAACTTCCCTTTTCTCCTGGAATGTAGATCGGACCAAGCAACTTGCTCTGGCCGGTGGCAGTCCCTTGGTCCTGTCTGCACTCAGTGGGAGGAGGGAAGTGCAGTGTTCGTTATTGCGGCATAACGCGTCCTGTCCTGTCTGATAGGACATCAAGGGGTGGCTTATGGGACAGGGCACAGTAATAAAGGGTTCTTGCTTGTGAACCCAACCTACTGACAACCACAACAATACAGAGGGAGCAAGGGGGAAGATTCAGTAGGACAACAACAAGCCCAGCCAATCCTGCGGAAGTCTCACAGCTGGTCCCTCATTTTGCAGAGAGCCACAGCACGGCTGGGCCATTAAGACGCATATGCACCTGACATTAAGCAGCCTTTCATGAACTGTTAATTAAGATTTAATCAGTCACATATTTTATTCCTACTGAATTAGAAAATTCGCGTTAATTTCTGGCAGGGTTCCCTTACTTGCTGTTGAAGGAAATCAACGTATCTCAACATAATTTAACAAGAAGACGCCGGTACCACTGTGAAAACAGGCTAGGGAGACATTATCTTGACATTTTAGGTAATTCAGTAAGTCCGGCAAAAGAGGAGTGATTGACAAAGCGATTACTTCTTCCACCAAGGGGTAGAAAGCACATTTCTGATGATGAATCAAGAATTTTGTGGCAAAAGGGCACACTGAGAATTAAGGATAAGGTGGACGAGGGGGTGTGGCTTCTGGACACGGATCATTGATCGCGAATTGGCACCCCTGGCTTGAGAGGAGGAACCCTCCACAGCAGAGCAGAGGTGGGCAGGCGTGGGCCGGTGCAGGTGGGAGGCTTATTGGCAAAGCCTTTGCAGGCTGGATCTGGGGAAGGCTGTCCTTTGCCGGAGGTCTGGCTGGTTGGGAATATGGCAGGCATTGCATGAATGTGTGTTCAATGGACAGGTCCACAGAGGTGAGTGTGTCTTCAGGGAATGTTTGGTGTCCTGCCCACTGAGGTTTGTAAACTCTGCAGAATTGTCCTTGAATGTGCCACACAGTCTCGCTGCATCGAAGCCTCTCCTTAAGCCCCGTTAAAAATGTGGGACTAGTTCATAGCTAATGGTTCACTTACGGGCAAACATGTTACAGGGTTATCTGTTTATGAGGTTGAGAGTCCGTGTCAAGGTGGGTGGGGCTGGGGCCGGGCTCTGGCCCTGGGTGGTGTGTCGGGGGAGGCAGGTGAGCTCTCAGGTACGGGGGCAGCAAGAAGGCAGAGATGTTACCAGGGGTGTCACGTGTGAAGCATTAGATCCGACGTGATCAAGCCAAAGGTACGGAGTACAGGAGGCCAAGAAAGAGCGAATCACTGGGTACAGGACAGAGGACAGGAATGAATTCAGGAGGCATTTCTTCTGGTGGAGAAAGAGAGATGCTGTTGTTAGCGGGTGCTTGGGCCTTGCCTGGGCGCTCAAAGCTGAACCAGTCAGGTGCAGATTTATAGGACAGGGATGAGTTCTTCCCCACCTGTCTTCCACCCTTCCCTTCCCTTCCGCTGTCTCTCTACAACGTTCCGTCGTCCTTACTCCCCTCCTCTCATCCCTTTCTCGTTCCTTCCCTTCCTCCCACGCTGTTTGCAGAGAACTTACAATAGTGCCGTATCTCTATTAGCAAAGGAGAGTGTCTGGCTGAGGTCTGAATCGGGTTGGGGTCTGAATCAGGTTGGGGTGCTTAAGGGCCGGATGGGCCAGAGGCCAGGGTGGTGGAGGCACCCCAGAGTCAGGGGTCAGCCCGAGCAGAGCAGACCAGCTCACCTGGGTTCTCGGGGTGTGTCGAGGTTCCCGTGTGTGGCGGGCAGACTTTCCAGGGACGGTCTCCAAGATTTCACGGCCCCCTAATCCTCAGGAGCTGCAAAGGGGATGAAGCATCACTCCTTGATCGTGTCCTGTTACAGGCGCAGTTCCTGGGCCTCACCGACACGCGAGGCCTGAGCAGCAAGGAGGTTTCTCTGGCTGGTGGCAGAAAGAGAAACTAGCGCACTGGGCCCGATTTGGCCAGAGTCACACCTACGCTAATGCAAAGCTGCTTTGGGGTCAGTGAAGTAGATTTAAACAAACAGGGTGGATGTATGTTCTGCCTCTGTTTAATGTAGCTTGGTTGTTTCAGATAACCGGGGAATAGTAAGAAAAATAGAAACTATTTGGTGTGCATATTTCCCTTCTGTTGGAAGACATTTAAAAATAACACCGAGGAATTTTATGAATATTCTCTCCCCCTCATACACACGCATACACACAGACTTTGCATCTGCTTTTTTTTTTTCTTAAATAGAAGAATGGAATTCTGCAAGATGGCCGCCCGAGTCTGGCTTCTTCCTTCTCTGCTACCGCCTCGGTGGGGCCTTGGGGTGGCCGCGTGCAAGTGTGGTGTTGGGCGTCCCAGCGGAGAGAACGGGAATGAGATTAGAATGTAATGAGTCTTGGTAAGAACCTCGTGCTGAGGGGTAAGTGAAGCCCTGGAGGGAAAGTTGGGTGACGTTTCTTGTCCCGGGGAGCCCAGGAAGAACAATAACCACCCACCGAAGAAGGTCTGGGAACGACACGTCTAAACGAAGAGCCGGGCATATTTGATTCTTTAATTATTCAAAAAGACATTTGAGTGGCAAAACATATCATAAA